>JANHZU010006568.1:256571-267602 GCA_032468055.1 Acrochordus granulatus | reverse complement strand
AATGCTTTTAAAGGAGATAGTACTCTTATCTTTTTCAAAACAAAGCAAAAGGGAAGGGGGAGCCGTGCTTTGACATTACCCAGTCAAGAATAGACAGGCGCTTAAAAAAAGTCTGCCACAGTATGCTTTTTTGGGTTGTGTTCATGATATATTTGAGAGAATCATTTCTATCAAATGTAACATATGTTGGTATCTAGAATTAATAAAGCATGACCCATCACCCCCAAAGATTACAGAGAATTATGAGGAGTACAGACATAAAGAGTAAAAAAAAGGCCTTTATGGCGCAAAACATATGATTGCGCAGCCGCATGGGGCAATACGGTGGAGCCATCTTAAGAAACTGGTTACACTCAATAGCTGATGTGGTCTAGTCCAACTATTTCTTCTTATTGTTTGGAACAAATACCTGAGCCATCTATAGCTTTGTTTATTATAGTTCAAATACTGCATCGTTTGAAGTACACTGATCTTTCTCTCTCTTCCTTTTTCTATATTTTCTTTTTTTTCCTCTCCTTTACACCCCACCCCCTTTCCTCCTTGGCTACAGACATGGCCTTTTATGATTGCTGGCAAACCAGAAAATGAGCTGAAAGAAGCAGTGAACACAACTCGGTTGTGTGGCCCTACCGCATCCTGACCCAGGATTTCAAGCATGAGAAAACCACTGAATGCATTTATGCATGTGTGAATGGAATGGGGGAGGCATTTCAAGGAGGCAGCAAACTGTTTTCTCATGAAAAAAAAATCCTAAAACTGAAAAGAAGACCAAATGTACTATGCCAAAGGAAAGTGAAACAATCACAAAGAACATATATTTAACTTTATTAACTTGTATATATGTTTGAATATCCTGCAGCAACGCCTTGCTGGTCCAAGTGCTGTTCTCTGGATCCAACCAGAATTTGCAACTTTCTTTCTTTGTGTACTCCACCTTGTGAAAGACGGCGATTCCTAGAATCAATTATTCTGAAATCACATCTCTCTAAAAGAATACACATTAAAAATATTCTATGAATATATTTTCTTCAAACAGGTTTTGCTATAATTTGTATAATTTTTTAAAAAAACTCTTCAACAGGAAACAAGAACAAAAATAGTATGCTGTGGGGTAGGTTTTTATTTTTTTCATTTGTTTTCAAAGAAAAGAGAAAGAGAATTACTATTTATTTTATTCTGGCTGAACAGATTTTACAAATCTTAAAGTGACACAATGCAAAAACCATTTGACCTCAGATTATGAAATGTTTATTTTCCTAATTAAGAAGAGGTAGACCGTATCCTTTGGGGGAGGGAGAGTGGTTTAGATGGCTAGAAAAACAGCATGTAATGGCTGCCTAACTCAAGAAGGAAGGAAGGAACCTGTTTGTCACATTAGCAATAATTTAACAAAGAATCAGGGGGATTGTGAAATTAGCAACTACATTTACTGCAAAATTCATAGCTGAATCCATAAATTTGCATTGATGTCATTCACATTTTAATTTGGAATGGATTGTTTGCAAAGATGGTAAGGAGGGAATCCCGGCAGACAGTTTTACATTGCTCTTGCATTCCAGACAATCTGGAATTTTATGGAATTTTTCACAAGTCATGCAAGCTGTAATTGTTAACATGTAATGTGTCTTTTCTAAACAATGCCAATGTAAGGCTGAAAACAGAAAAATGCTGAATGAAGGTAGGTACAAATTATTTCAACCAAATTAATTTGAAGCACGGTGTTTGAATGATTAAAGGGATTTGATTTCTACTTGAAAATAAACCCAGGTGAGTTCGGAGGGGTTTCCTTTTAACTTCATTCATTTTCAAGGGATTTATATGATGATTATAAATAACTTTTTGAAGATTAGCATCACCTCTAAATTCGACATTTGTAGGTAACAGATGCAACATGAGAAGAAAATATGTCCAGGTTACATTGTATTTGTTTTTACTAAGTACTTTGGTGATCTGTTGTGTATAATTTGGGCTCCTTTTTTATAAAATTAAAAATTGTGTAGAAAGGAATTATTTAAAAAGTAACAGTTCAAACAAATTTATTCTGAATCTCACAAGGATGCAGTTGTTTAAATTATATATGTATTAGAGGTGACAGCAAAAATACAAATAACACTTTTACAGTAAAACATTTGAACTTTTGCTTTGTTCTGCCATTCAGATAGTGTATCTATCATATCCTTTCAAAATAACCAACAAGGCAAAAACTGAAATATTTTGCTTTAACTGTTTTTTTATTCTTTTTTTTTTGTCAATCATTCTAATATAGTAAATAATGTATTATTAGAGAGACAGACAGAACTAAGCTAGCAACAGAAATCTTGGGGGCAATTAATGAATTATTTCACAAAGATAGGTAACATATTATTTTCAATATCATCTAAACTTTAATAAACTCAGAAATGATTTCTTGGTAAAATAGAATACCCTTTAAATGCTACAGTCTTTCTGTTTATCTAGTTTAACCAACCAGTAAAAGCAAGATGATTTATCTGTAGGATCACAAGTTCAAGCTTTAATTCTTTACAGATCTATTTGCATGGCATGGTCCTTTAAACTGAAGAAAAGGGAAATCCAGCACTTCTGTTTTACTAAAATGAACCTATTTGTCGTCTTTGTTAACCATCTGATTTGGGCTGGATGGGCTATAGTAACAATCTCCACATGGACATGTGCATGCATCCAACAAACCAAGCCACATTCCAGTCCAGGTTCCCACTACAAACCCTTATCTTCCAATTTGTGGATTGCTGAAGTCTATATGGAGAACAGCTGGTGCCTTTGCATTCTATCACAGTGATGTCTCAACTTATCATCTGCTCGAACACTGAATAAAATTATAAGGTATGCCATGTTTCTAAATATTTTAACAATTAGATGGTGCAAGGCTATTTGTCTAAATGCCAAACTTATACATTTTATATACTGTAGTGTGGAAGCACTTGTTATACGTGTACATTATATAGCTCTGCATATATCAAGGGATAGGACAATCTTTAATTTTTTATAAGTTCCAATGTACATCCCTGTTGGGAAAACAAGTCATCTGGAATTTCTTGTTATTAATCTTTGAAGAATAATTCAAATTATTGGAAGATAAAAGGATAATGTTTTCAAATAAGTCCCTTTTTTTGGTTAGGGTACCCAACTTTGAAAACAGATTCAGGACTAAGCACCTGAAGGTGGGGTCCATTAGCGATGAAGCCTTGTGGCAAAGTTAATTCCCCTTATCACCAATCTCAGAGCCTCCCAACAGGCAAGATGGTGGAGCCGGGCGGTACTTGAAGGAACATTAAATGATTCTGATGAAGTACCGATAGGAAGATATTCCTGCCTTATACACCCTCATGGTACCCTGGCTTTAATTTAAACATCATTCTTTCTATTGATCTGATTTGTTACTCTGTGAGAGATTAAGCAAAGAGATAAACAAAAAGTGCTGGGCTCTTTCCTCTAAGCCAGCTCAGTCCAGAGGCAGCTGATGCACCAGATCCCAGAGAATTGTTTAACGTTTCAAGGTTATGACCGCACTGTTTACAAGATGTCTTCAATTATTTATACTGTTATTCCCAGCAGAGGAGCTTTAAATTTCCGCCGAGTATATATATGTGTGTGTGTGTGTGTGGTGGTATGTGTGTGTATGTATATATTTGATACCTGGATTCCTTTTGGGAACAGCAACATTCCCATGGGGAAAAGTTATACTAAAGTTAAGCCCGACCTGGAAATGTACAAAAAACGAACTACAAGGTATTTAAACAAATAAAAGGAACAGGGCACTTTGGGAAGATGTGATTAGGATCCTTTAACCAAAGTGTACAAATGTCTTGTGTAAGCTTAAAAATCATGTTTATTGGAGACATTTTAATGGACCATCTTATCACATGTATGAAGTAGTTCTCCTGATGATGTGATACAAATATAGTTTAAGACAAACAGAAATTGATTTTTTTCCAGATTTTTCCTTACAAAAATTCAGGCAACACACAATATAGCTGGTGGATATTGTGCAAATCACACAAAGCTCAATCATGTCAGTCACAAGAAAGTAAACATTTTTCTATTAGTATGGGTGCGTGACCCATGACAGAACTAACTTCTGAATAGCAGGCATCTGCAGAAAAATGCACATCTAAAGAGAGCCAATACTCTTTTGTAATGAACTAGAAATCTCCAAGGGTTTTTTGAACTCAGATTCCATAGAGACAAATTTAATCATTAATTTCTCTGTGGCAGCTTCACATTAGAATTAATTATGTTCTAATATCAAGCGTATCCATGCTTCGTGATTATAAGTCATACTTGTTGCTGTGTGTATCAAGGTAATTACCTAAGTTATTCTTACATAGAGTACAAATGCGGTAAAATATATATGTATATATCTAATACAACATTAAGATAAACTTAGTGTTAACTTAGAATAACTACAGCATCCTCTTTTAATATTATTATAATTAAGGGTATTTACTTTAACGTGATGAGTATATAGTATTTTCAGAGCAAATTGCCATTAAGTTTTCATGGCATGGCTAGCACAGTACTCTAAAATTCAGACAGAATCAGGCCAAGGAAGTGGGCAGATCCAGGATAATTGAATTGAAATGAGCGCCAAATAATCAAATACAGTATAAATAATTCTCCATGTATTTTATATTTTGTGCCTCTGTCATGTTGCCAATATTCAGCAACATCTTAGCTGAATTTAAACTGAATTAACTAGAATATATCTAGCTTTTTGTGCATTTCATTTCTCCTTCCAGCTTGTTAAAAATGATAATTCAGCAGCATCTCAATTAAACTAGATTTAAACTAAATTAATTAAATGCAGCATATATAACTCTTCTTATATTTAACATATTTTTCCTCCAATTTTGTTAAAAAACTACAGTACGGCAGCATCTTTTGGAGAAGCCCTGAGGGCCATGAACAGGGCTCTGGGGGAGCCGCGGAGGCCCTAAGGTCTCAGTCCCTCTCCGACTCATATCTTAACAAGTATAGAGAGAAGGGATAAGGCAGCATTAAAAGAGTGCCAAGAGGTAATTAGCCTATCTGAAGTATGTGCAAGATGTATGCCGAAGTTGGAGTGTCGTTCTTTCCCCCTTGCCATTTTCAGTGAAATTTAAACAAAGAATTGCATAGGCCCCAAATGCATTTATATAATTTACATGACACTTCATCTGTATAAATCTGCAGCATGAAGTTCACTGTATTTTGTCTTAAATAAAAATAATTGAAATGAGTGGTCTTCCTGCAGTCTATGGGCCTAATTATTTGGTTAATGACCCTTTGATCTATCTTTGTTGCAAAGAATAGTAATTCTGGGCCTTATCAGAATTGGGACCAGGTCATATGGAAGAGGATTAACCCAAAGTATCTTTCCCATCATCCAAATTTTTTTGAGTCAAGGAGGAAGCTCTTGTTGACATCTCATGTAGTTCAGTTCTTAGAATCCTATCCTGAGAAATATTTGTATTTCAGTATGTTTATCTGACGTTCTCTAAACACGCTGAAGGTAAGACAAGAGATAACTAATTTGTAGCCAAAGACAACTGTCACATTTCTGATTTTTTTCAATGCTAATTGGCTCTACCTGAAACATAACGGTACTCTCCAGCCTTCTCTTCACTAGTTTTGCCACTTTAAAAAATGTACTGTATATAGTATTTTAGTTTAATTCATCAACGAATGAAGAGAAGCTTCATGAAACAAACAAACACATATAGAGAGCTTGCCCTAAGTTTGGGGAAGGACAAGAACAATGACTGAATTGAGTCATTGGAATGGTCTTTTTTATACTGCAGGAAGATAAAAGTTAGTCTCATTATTGTGTAGGTTTGAACACATCTAAAGTTGGGTTCAGAGTTCATCTAAAGCAGTGTTTTTCAAACTTGGAAACTTTAAGATGTGTGGACTTCAGCTACCAAAATTCCACCAGCCAGTTGCCATTGATGCAACAATGCATCAATGATAATTATCCATTTGCTGCCTTTTTATGATATCCAGCCTTCTGTTACCTGTCATCCTGCTTAATAATAAGGCCGAGAGAACTAGATACGTTAGCACAGTGCTCATGTGTCCTCTTCAGGACTATTTACTCTTTATTATATCATTTTTAACTGCAATATTTTCCATTCTAGATTCTCTGAGATTAACAGAGGTCTATCATTGCAACTGAAACTTAAAAGGAAAAAAACTCTTATAAACCCACACTCTTCCTCTTCATCCATGCCATAGATATGAAATTCTGCTGAAACCAAGCATTTTTTTTTCTTATTCTGTCCCTCTTTCTGTTAGTATCTCATCTATTCCTAAAAGTTCCTATAACTCTAGCCATGTTTAAGGTACCTGAAGCTATACATAGCTACACTTTGTAATAAAATCAGAGGGAGACAGTAAAATGCATACAGTATATTGTATAATAAGCTTGTGGTTCCACAGACTCCCGATGTGAGCTTTATCAAGTTTTATTATAAGGGAAAGCATTAAAAATCATTTGATGACTAATGAACTTCACAGTATGTATTTTCTGTGCAATTAGAACAGTATTTTTCAAACTTGGCAGCTTTAAGATGTGTGGACTTCAGATCCCAGAATGTTGGGAATTAAAGTCCACACATCTTAAAGTTGCTAAATTTGAAAAATATTGAATCAGAGAAATCTCTCGTTAGGCAGAGTGGGAAAACAGAAGTTTTGGGTTTAGTTCTAGTATCTGAAAATATAACCACCAGTTCTCATGCAGTGAATGAAATCAGTGGGATAATTCCCTTGACTGAATGGCCACCTGGCAGTGAGCCCTCTGGCAAGCCCTCCCCAGTAAGACGTGCTTAGCACCCTGTTTATTATCTTTTTGGTGCCAGCTAAGCAGAGATATTTTTATTCCCTAGGAATTATTACTATTGATATGGTATCTATTTTAAAGGGCTGTATTTTAAGAAATACTGATGCAAAGATTTAAAAAAACACCTCTCTGAACTTGATGAAATGGAACGGCATGCATCCCATTTCCTGCAAATTGGTTAATAAAAGGGTATAAGAATGTAATCTTCTGTATTAGTGCAATTATGATCTTCTAATTTTCTTGTACCCAAGAAATACTGCAACATCTGCCTGATTGGATACAATAGCGGTTATGAGGAAATCAGGGCTTCAGTGCTATCAGCAGCAGAGGACAGGCCTTCAAATAAAAACCATCAACCTATGGCTTGCATTTTCAGTCATCTGCACTCTCCCTTCTTTCATTACATCTCTTTACAATGAAGACAATTTAGATTCCATGATATGACGAGAGTACTGGAGACCAATACTTATGGCCGACATGTCAAAAAGTACTTCAGGCATTCTACAGTTCTCCTTTTATCTGGAATGGGACATTATAACTGATCCCAATGAAGTTCTCATCGATCTACATAAAAATACGCCAACCCCACATTCACGTGTTGCACTAAATTATGAGCTTTCTTGGGTTCTAGCTTAACACGTTGCAGGAACCTAATCTCTTGATGTTACAAACCAGGGTATTTAGTTTAATATGATCTGTAACGGTTGCCAGTGTTGGTCGATACAAATTGCGATGATTAAGCAAGCTGACTTAGCATAATGTGTTTTTGTACAGCTGTCTTCGTACAAGAAAAAAACACACTATAGCTGTGTGTGTGGTCTCAAACACATTTTAAACATTTTAAACCTCCTTTAAACATTGCCATCATGTGGGACCTAGGAGGTGTGCCTTTTCCACGGCAGCCCCTGCCCTATGGAACACCCTTCCCCTCGGAGTTTGGCAGGCCTCTACCCTCCTAGTCGTCCACAAAGCACTTTCCCCCAAGCACTGGGATAAAATGAGGTGACGGGATGTTGGAAGTTTGACCTGGTGCTGAGGTTTTGTTCTTATGCTCTTGGTTTTAAACGTTTTTTTGTTATTTTGATTTTTGACTGGGAGCCCCCTTGAGTTCTAGTGTATGATGGACGGCTACAGAAACATTTTCAATAAATAAATATTTATATGAATAAAGTATAGCAAAATCTTTCTGTTAGCATTGTCTTCCCCCCACCCAATGCTGCTGAATTCCGTCTCCAATCACTTCTATGTAACGGTGATGAGGGCTGCTGAGCCTTGCAGTGAAGAGCATGCGTTGTTTCTCTATGTTCAATAGCTAGGATTTTAATGGTCAAAATCCAGTAAATTAGGAGAGATGGCAGCACTGCAATCTTTAGCAGCTAACTTCAGCTGAAACAGGGTAAGAAACTAGCTTTCAGTTTTCTGAGGGGAGGGGAACAGGGATGGGAACAGAGGAGGGGGGAACTAAAACAGACAGAGTGATGGATGGGATGGGAAAATTGTCTGGTAGTGTTTATTTCAAACCTTTGGCAAGAATAATTTATATGTCCAGCCAAAGTTTGCTTGCATAGAGGAAAAAGTAGGAAAAAAAGGGAAGGATGCCTTATCTAATCTGGGTAGAGGTTTTACTATCCCCTTGTAGTTTCAGAGAGAACACAGCTTCAACAGAAAAATAATTTTCCCTCTCTGCCTCAGGTTCAGCATACAGTAAAGGCACAGGAAGGAAAACATGCAAGTTCTGAAGTGCATCACAGCCTTCTCAAATCTTGTGACTGATCTGCAGAAATCCTTGTCGATTTCAAAGCTGAAGCAAGTTGCCAGTCTTCAACCTTAAAAGCTTGTTTACCTAACAACTGCTGAGCTGGAAATGAATAAACAACATGCAAACATTTTTACTAATTATACTTTTTCCACAAATGGACATTCAAGAGTCACAGTTTTCTTTATCTACAGAAATCCCATTAAACAATGCAACAAAACTTATCATATAAATCAAATATCGATTTCTCTTTTATACTCATAATTATAAATGAATATTTTCTGAAATGTTTAACACAACATCTAGCAGCAATTTTCTTTTTTCAAAAAGAAAAGACAAAATGTTATAACTTGCTTGGAAAAACATTCAAAAGAAAAACTAAACTAAACTAATTCTAGGATCTATAGTATAAGGTGTCTTATATCCAAGTACTTAAAAAGATAAAAGTTTTTCTTAATTGTTTTCTTTTCTTTTTGTATACCATGCTCTGTAAAGTTTTTCTATTAACAACAAACAAACAAACAACAAACCCATGGAGGGGAATTATTTTTCTCTAACATTGTACAGCTTTTTTCAGCACACTTTAATAAGCGAAGTATTAATGGGTAATCTTTATTTTTCCAAGTCCCATTTTTCACCCATACTGGGGGAAGCCAGAGGCCAGAGTGGTTGGAAACAGCCCCTTTTCACAATCTGACATCTTTTTTCTCAAACTGCAAAGAGGAAAATTCATTTCTTAAAAGAACAATAAGGCACAGGATCAACTTATGGAATAGGTGGAACCCTCAGCTCATCTAACTTTACAAGTGAAGAAATGAATTGCAATGCCTCAAACCATGTAGAATTACAATCATCACATGAAAAATAAATATAGTATTAGGGCAAGTATTCAACAAGGGTATTTCATACCCCCAAAGGCCTAGTTTATATGTGAGCCATTTGATTATTAATTGATGAAGAGGAATTTTACATACACGCACACATATACAGTATACCACACACGCATATACATATACAGTATACACTCACACACACAAAACGTTTTCAGTGGGGTCTGCAATTATATTAGGTAGAAAATGCTTGCTTGAAAAATTAGTCTCCAGATACTGTATTTAGGACAATGCAATCCATAATAAACTTTAATAACTACATTTTTTTTCTGCAAGAATCTCTCATCATAGTTAAAATGCATGAGAGACAACTGAACTCTCATCCAAGTTCCTAGTTTTAGGTTGGTTTAGCCATAGCTTTTGGTTGTGTTTTAGATGAAAATGATGGCCATTATAGTTAAAAAGAATCCAAGTTTTTAAAACTTCAAGTATCCGTATCCATGTTCTTAGAAAGTTGCTTTAAAATGTCGCTAGATGAAGTATTTTTTATGCAGTTACAGTTCTCCATCCAGAGATGTTTGGAGAAAGGCAAAAAATTCAAATGTTAATATCTGCCACTTGCAAATCATGTTTCATCCATCAACAGGCATTGTCTAGTTTCTTAAGCTATTGGTGATATCGTAATTATTGCAGAAACGGCACAACATGTCCAAATCCCCTGTAAAATTCTGTGGTTGCAGCGGTGATTGTACAATAAATGTCCTCTCTGGAAGCTCCTAAAATCTGGGAAAAATAGAAAGTCATAAGGACTATAAAATAATTGCAATGCACACATCTATAGTTAACATTACCATGTTTTATCCAATTCATCCAATTGTTTTAGATTTGCAGTGCCACAAACTAATAAACATGCAATGTGCAAAGGTAAAATGTGGTTGCCTAATTTGAAGTTCATTGTGCTATATAAATATAGCCAGTGCTTTTTGATTGGTACTGTTTTTTGAAAGAGTCACCTCATTCACTTATTCCCTATTCTGATTATCAGCAGTGTCTCCAGGATTTACAGGAAAAAAAGTAGAAAAGAATGGGAAAAAAAACCTGAGGAAAAACTTAAATATTTTCACACACTCTTGATTTATGATCCTTTTGGAAATTTAGCTTGATGAAACTGCCTTGTGTGGAGGGAACTTTCAATTTTTGCTACACTGAGGGAGAAATGTAACACAGTCTTAGGTTAATAGGAAATATGTTATTTTGAACTATAAGTATATAAGTCATGCCATGCTGGATTGGACCCTTATCCCATCTAGTTTAGCAGCCTGTTTTCACAGTGCCAAGCAATTGTATAAAGAAGCCCAGTGACGACCTTCAGAGGTAGTCAAGAGGTTAACAGCTATTGATCCCCACGACTTCCATGAACTGTACATATGAAATCTAAAATTTTAAGAGATGTATCTTCTGAGGAAGGCATCAATGAGTCTGCATTAACAGGAGTAAATTAAGTTTAACACAGGGCCTCTTGAACTCTTCTACGTAATGTCTGTGAAGACTCTCACTCGTCCAGGGTAATTGCATCGCAACAAAGTTTAAAAAAACAGGCATCTGGACTG
>JANHZU010006568.1:212634-249536 GCA_032468055.1 Acrochordus granulatus | reverse complement strand
ATATTTTTTGATTAAAATTTTTGCTCGTCCTGCGAGTTTCTCGCCCTGTGAGTTACTCGTCTTGTGAGGCACCACTGTGTAATGAAATCATCAGGAGTTTGAAGCAAAGAAGACTTTGTTTTTGTGATGGAACGTGTAACAGAATACACATATATTTGGGAATACAGCAAAACCGAGAAGACAATTAAGGGAGGAAACAGGACCACTTCAAAACAGGTCCTTGAGTCCAGAGAAGGAGGAGGAGACCATGAAAAAGAGTCTTAATTATACTAGGTACAGTGCTATTTGTATGGTGAAATTACTATCATTATTCTGTTACATTATTTATTTATTCATTCATTCATTTTGTATAGCTGCCCAGCTCATATAACGGCTCACATAGTTAAAAACAAACAACACAACCAATAAACAAATACAGGAAAACAGTAAAACACACTAACTTTAAAATCAAACAAATGACCTAATTAAAACCAAAATTAAAATTGAAAAACATAAAAATTAGGAAAGCTGAAGTCATGGATAACTGTTGGGAACCTCCCAGACAGGAAGGAAGGAGGAGTCAAGTCGGGAATTAGCCTTGTGTTTTTGTGTAGCAACAAAAGGCATAAGACACACTGATCCCTAAATTCATAAATCCTTACCTTATTGTTCCCAAGGGAAGGGAATCTCTAGGAAGATTCTTGTAACATAACTAGAACTTAATAAAGTTACTAGCTTGGACCTTTTATAAGAGGATCATGTTGCTTGCATTTGATAGTCAATCAGTATAACCATCTAACAAGCAAAACATGACTAGAACCTCAGACCTGTTGACACAACCCATGTCTTTAGAGCTTTTAAAATGCCAAGAAGGATCACGACTAATCTAACCTCTGGGGGGATGTTGTTCCAAATATCTCTTGGGTTCCATCAAATATCTCCTTAATCAATAGGATCCATAACATGCCTCTTTTACTAGATCTGCTAGAATGGGTAATTGTTACCAGGGAGATGCAGACCCACAAATAACCTGGCCCCATCCCATGTAGGGCTTTATAGATTATTTGAACCTTGAATTGAACCTGGAAGCACACTGGCAACCAATGCAGCTCATGGAGCAGAGGTTTAACGTGCATTGAGTGAGGAGTGCATGTAATTGCCCACGCCGCTGAATTTTGACCAGCTGAAACTTCCAGATGCTCTTCAAGGGCAGCCCCATGTACAGCTTGTTAACAATAATCCATTCAGGAAGTGACCAGAGCATGAGTCTTCCAATCTAGGTACAAGCACAACTGGTGCACAACATGCAGCTATGCAAAGATCTTTCTGGCCACAACTGCCACCTGGTCTTCAAGCAGGAGTTATAAGTCCCGAAGGACCCCCAGATTGTTCACAATGTCTTTCTGGGGTAGTGCCACCCTATCCTGCTCCAAAGATGATAAATCCCTGGATTTCAAAGACCCTCAAACACAAAGCCACTCAGTCTTGTTAGGGTTGAGCTGAAGTCTGTTATTTCCCATCCAAATTCCCTCAGCCTCCAAACACTGAGAAAGGACAGCAAAAGCATCACTTAATTCACCAGAGGCAGAGATGTTCAATTCTGTATTAACCTCCTGGCAATTAATTGGTCTGCAAAAATTTAAATGGTCCTTGTTTCCTGAGTTTGCTTCTTAAAGCTTCATATTAATTCAACTATCTTTGAATTAAGCCATAATTTCAAGAAGAATGGACATCCTCTCATATCATACAACCAACAGAAACTATTCACAAAAAACATACACAAAAGTACACTTCCCAATAGACCAAGTTCAGTTTAATTTGTTTTCCAGCTCATCGCTTCAGTGATCTCATCCCTGGAAGATCACATTCAGCAGAATTTTTTTTCAAATAATTTTATTAAGAATTATACATGTAATGAAGAAAAGTCAATGTAAAGTACAATAAATACAAAAATAGAAAGAAAAAAAGGGAAAGAAAGAAAATGAAGAATTAACTTCCCTTTCATCCCAGCAAGTAAAAATAATTTTAATAGTTTGTCACCATCTCTCTTCTCCCTATAGCTCATCTCATAGGTAAGGAAAATGAAATCAAAATGCTGTGTCAATCAGTCTTTATTAGGGTAATCCAGTAGGGGCAACTGTATATAATTATTCCTTCTTTAACTTTGATTAAACAAGCTAATCTTGTAAATCTTCCCTATTTTTTTTAAATATTCTTTGATACTCTTCAAAAAGTCTCAGAGGTAATTTGCTGTTCAACTGTTTTCGAAGCAAAAAATCCTTCAGAACTTTAACAGATTTGTCTTTACCCATAAGTAAAAATTTTCCTTCTGTCTGTCACTTCTAAAAAAAAGTCCTTCCAAATCTTAGCAGAACTCTTTTATATATCCAGAGTAAAAAGACTGTCCAAATCAATTTCATAATTTAATGTCTGTTCATCTCTGTAGGGAAGTCCTCCAACAGATCCATTTATATTGCAAATTAATTTCATAAACAACCATTGCACTTTGTTTTAAACTTCATAAGAACATGCTCTGTCAATTTTATCAAGCATCTGACCCATTCTGTCCAAAAGGTTAGCTGAAAGGTATTCAAAAGTTTGTGCTAAGGATTTCTGCTCCATTTTCTTTATCCTCTGGTTCTAATATCCATCCTTCCTTATCATTAAAAAAATAAATTTCCATTTTTCCATAAGAAAATATTTGCTAAATAATTCAAAACTATAATTCCAAATTCCTCTGGCCCCTTCTTCTGTTATTATTAACTTTCCAAAATCTATATACTGTACTAAGCATCCTTTTGCTGCATAGCTGAATAAATCATATATTTGTAAAACTTCAAAATCAAATTTACACCATCATCTTTTAAGGAGAGGGAAACTCACAATGAACACAGTATAACCTCACCAACCCAAAGGATCTTAATCTCACCAAGATGCAAAGAAGAAAGAAAATAATGCAAAAAAGTGATTGAGATATAAAACTCTGTCGAGCGTAGTGTCCCTAAAGGCTGTTTTCTAAGTTGGAGCTTCAGAAATGTGTGAAGGCTGCTGACATCTATAGGTGGGTAGCTGAAGGGCTCTTTCACACATCCATGCTGTATTATGCACATGCACAAATACATTCACTTTCGCCAACTAATGCCTTGCAAGCGTTCCTCAAATTTCCAGCCAATGATCAGAAATTTTGGGATTTGCAGATCTGGACGGCACCAGGCAGGAGAAGGTTGCCATTTATCATCTCTCATTCCCAGGCATTGTAATTATACTAAAACAGTAAATGAAGTGTGTAATGTTCAAAGGATAACAGCAGCCTTCATCGGAACCCACAGTTTTCCTCATCTTCGCTGTTCTCTCCTTGGGTATATTTTTGGCACTTTTGGCTTCCGAAAAGGCAGGGGAGGGGTTGATTTTCAGCTACGTAAAGATTACGACCTACAGCTTTTAACAAGAAGTTCAGAATCTCCTTTCTAAAAGGGAGATTATTAAGCTAACCATATAAAGCCATGTACACCCGAAATAAAATATGTGCAACAGAGGAAACAATAACATAATCAACACTTCACCATCTTGCTTGCTGCAACACTGAATTTTATTTTCAAACCAAAGCTATAAAAATGTCATCTGGGAGAAAACAGAGCCACCTTGTATGGGGTGGGATAGAAAGTCTTGTCTTTAAGGAGAGAGTTCTATGGGGGCAACAGCATAAGGATGTTCTCCAGATGTTAACTCAATTATGATTCCCAGGACATCTCACAATTAGACTGCTGATGGGGGCTGTTGGGAATTGTAGTTTAACAGCATATGGAGAGCCACCACTGTTCCCTCGAAAACAAGAGATGTCGCTTTAGGTTTTAGAAGCAGAAAAGAACATATGTGAAGTAACAGTTCCTTGTTGAATGATGATGACGGCTCATGTGCTCAATGTAATTTAAACAATCCCTTTCTCCCTCTGCGCTGCAGTCATGACGGAAAGATAAACCCTTCTGGGCAGAGAGGGATCTTTGAAGGCATTCATCACCATAAAGTGGCCTTTTCTCCGGATATATCAGTTAAAGGCAAGCTACAAGGGGCCTTTGTGAAGCTATTTGCATGGCGCACCTTTCCCAGATCCATGAAGAAAATTAGAAAATTCGGGAGCAGGGATTTAAAAGCCTACTTTAAAATGAATTGCATGGGGGGGATGCTGCTTTTGATTGAAAATATCGTCCCTTTCTTTTTTAACCTAAAAAAAAAAAATTAACATAAAAATAAAAAGACAAGAGAACTTGACAACCGAAAAAGCGTGAAACTGACAACATTGCCAAGATTTTTTTTTCTCTCTGCTTTGTTGTAAAAGGGAGAGACAAATAAACCTAAGAAGGGCTGGTCTTTAAAAACAAGACTCCTAAACTAGTCCTGGAAAATTTGAAGAGTTTTGCATCAACCTTCTTACCACTCCCACCCACCCCAGCCTTTCCTGGGGAATTTTATTTCAGTTTTAAAAATCATAGCAAGGAGAAGGTAGTAAATTTCCACAAAAACCATAATGCCCAACATATGTTTTCTCAGTTCAGAAATAAAAAGCCTCATGATTTTCCAAAAAATAAAATATCCCCAAAAAATAAAATATCCCCAAGCTTTTAACAGACAGATGTTCTCTTTCTCCAGTTTAAAAAAGTGCACACTGTTTTACCTTAAGGAAAAATATCAGTATTTTACCTTAAGGAAAAATATTTAAATAAAAATACATTATTAAATTGTTTACTTTAATGATGTGGAATAGAGGAGAGATCACATGGTGGCCTATTTTCCTTTTCTATTCTGCTGATATTATATAAAAAAGGCTTCAGACTGGAATGATTAATTATCCATGATCATTAACCACGATACTGTTTCCATTGTCTCCTTTGGTGATTTTTTACTACACAGAAAAATGTAGTTGATGTAAATTCTTGTGTGTTATTCATCTCCCTCTCTCCCCATTTTTGCTTCCTTTTGTCCCATTTTGTTGGTTAGCTGTTTTAATGTTTGCTTTAGTTTCATAGTCCTGCAAGTGATGTATGTGCTGGCTCTGATCTGAATGAAGGAAATGACTGGGAGTGTGCTGGGTGCAAACTGAACTGGAATATATATTTTTTTTTCCCCAGTATTTGTGTGTATGTCTGTCCCTTCAAGTCGCTCTTGAATTCTGACAACTGCCTGCGGTTTTCATGGTTTTCAAGATTTTTGAAAATAATTTGCCTGGGTGTTTTTCCTAGGGCAGGGAAAGAATGAATCCATTTGGAGGAGGCTGATCAAGAGCCAGAGCAAAAGGTTGGTGGTCCCTTCTGGGCTCAGTGGGTACTGGTCTCCTGGCATCACCTCTGTTGTGATGGGTGGGAAAGTGCAAGAGAGTTTACACTCTTTCAGCTGCCAGATGGAGAAACACGATTTTTCTTCTTAAAAACACTTATTTTCATCTTCTTAAAGATGACTTAAGCTGTCTGGGAAAATAAAACAAAAACATGAAGAAAATATGTTGATGAAGCTATTAATGAATCCTCAGTCATTAAAAACTCACTGGATGTTTTTGGCCAGCCACTTTCCTGAGACCATCTCGCCTTGCTGAGTTGTCCTGGTGGTGGCAGGGTGGTGGTGGAGGAACCCATGTGAACTGCTCTGATCTCCTGGAGGAAGCTAAAGTATAAAGCAATCCCAGTCAAAGCTGTGTTGTTTGTGTCTGCTAAGCCCAGATATCATTTTCCTCTTTTTTCTTCTTTTCCTTTTCCCTATTCCCTACACCAAGATGTACTAACAGTATTTTTTCTGTGTGAATTTACTCCATCTCAGAGGCTGACATGATCTACACAAGTTTACTGTGTAATATAATTGTCTGTCCTTCCTTCCTTCCTTCCCTCCTTCCTCCTCCTCATCTTCTTTCTTTCTTCCTTTCCTTTCCTTTCCTTTCCTCTATCAAGACCGGAAAAAAGAAGATGAAAGAATCAGAATGTAGGGTAATAATAAATTCAGAGGAAGCATCTGTATGCAGAGAGGCAGTGTCATCTGGTGATTGTACTGGCAGCAGACAGGACACCTTATGCTCTCAGTGCAGTCGAGGCCAGCTTGTTCATTCAGAAGCCATTGCCAAGCCAACCTAGATTGTCACACAACACTGTCATGCTACAGGACACTCTATGTGATAAAGCATATTACAGCTGATTAGCACAGTCCTGGGTATTGTACAAGAGCCAGAAACGAACTGAACAGTGAATAGAGGAAAAGGCAAGCAGCAGATATAAACAAGCAGTTCCTGGGCTACTGTCACATGCCCACAGGGACAGAGCCAATATTAGCAGTGAGCTCTATGAAGATATCTTGGTTTCCAAGTATTTGGCATAAAATAGCTTTTTCTGAAGACCGGTATGAGAGAGCCCTCACTGGCTGAAGTCCAAAGCATCCCTCCTTGGGAACTTGTTAGACAGAATTTGCAAAGCTTCCTTCTGGGTAAAATACCTATTGGATTGTGCTGCCTGTTTTTGTTTCTGTTCAGTTAGAGAAAAGTACAACAATCAAACTGCCACACCAGGAATCCTTCAGTGTAGAAAAGAAGCTGTATTTAATCATTTATACAAGGCATATACCTGTAGCTAAAAGAAAAAAGAGCTCCTGGGTGAACAAACAGGGTGAGCTGAGAACAGTTTGACTGAGGACTTCAGTTCAAAGGAGATCATCTCCAAATTCTCTTTCACGGGATAGCCTTAAGTTGCTTGCCTCTCAGGCCAAATGGGCTGGAAACGAATCTGGCTTAAGAAATCCCACTCGATTTTAGGTTTGATGGACAAAGAGCTTGCGAGAAAATTGGGAACTTTGTTATGTGTTGGCAGCAGCAAGAATTTTATATGCAGATGGAAAGACACACTAATTCCCACAATGGAAGAGTAGATGGCAAAGGTGATGGAGTTGGCAGAAATGGCAAAATTGATTGTTCTAATTAAAGAGAACTTAATCTAGTTTTGTTTTCCTTTGGAAACCACTTCTGTATTCAGCAATGAAAAAAATAAAACTTTTAAGTTTTAATCATTAGTATGATTTGTTGTTATAGAAATGGCTTGAAAACTTCAGAAACGTAAAGAAAACTTCAGAAACGTAAAGAGGTTGTAACTTTCATTTTTGTATTCTACTGCATTGAAAAAAGTTGGAAGTCACTTTTTTCTCCCTTTTTTACTACTTTTTGCACATCTCTCCTCTAACTTTCTCAATTTTTGTTTATATTTTATCTTATACAATTTTTAATAAAAATGAAAAAAGAAATCTCATTCAGATTTCAATCTGTTCCTTGGCTTCAGTAAAAACACTGGGCAGGTATTTTGTCTAGAAGCACCCAACTGGAGATTCCTTTTTCTCTATCCTCCTACCCATGCAAGTACCAATCACTTTCCTTTCCAGAGGGAAGTCTTAACAGATATATGATATATATTGATAATCTTTTTGTATAGGTCCTCTTCCCAGGCCAGCAAGACAAGAGATGAGCCTACTGGTGAACATCTGAGAAGGGAGCAAGAAGAAAGAAATGCATTCTAGTGGTGATGTCTTCAGAACAAAGGAGAAGATGTACAAACATGATACTGCACTTGTGATCTTTAATACTTGTTTTCCTTCTTGGCTTTGATAGCCATTTGGCCTATATTTATCCAAGTAGTATAATTTAGTAGTGCTGCTTAAAGAAAATGAAGGTGGTTTGGAGTTTTTTTTTCTGTACACTATCATATTTTATTGTAAAATTACAGTGGAACCTTGAATTGTGAGCATAATTCGTTCCAGAAGAGTGCTCTTAACCCAAAATGCTCTTATACTAAAGCAAATTTTCCCATAGGAAACAATGTAAAGTTGGATGATCTGTTCCATGCACCCAAAAATATTCATAAAATATTATGTAGATATGATTGTCCCTAATATCTGAAACAAGTAACCATGATTAATACACAATATAAAGTAAAAATAAAACAAATTAACCAGCACTTATGGATCAGCTCTGAGGCAGATTCTGGCATTAGCTGCTGCTTGGCCAGCACTGTCTGGGCGGCCCTGTTGGATTGGGAGGATCTGCTGCAACTGCTGCTTGAGGCAAAATGGCCTTTTCCCTTGGCAATGCCTTTCTGGGGGTCTTTCCAGGGTGGTGTGGAAATGTTTCTTATCACAGCCTGCCTCTGTGCTATGAGAGGGGAGAAGAGATGAGCAGGAGGGAGACGGGCTGGATGGTGCCAGGCGAGGAGGGTGTGTGTGTGTATGAGTGAGTGACAGGGGAGAGGGAGGGCCAGTCTTCCTACACTTTGTGAAGAGTCACGGCTGGTGTGAGGGAGACGAGAGGGAAGAGAGGAGGGGGTCATTTCTTGGAAGGAGAATCTGGAATCTGAATCTCAGTTCTTTCTTTCTCTTGAACAACTTTCACTTAATTTACGCTTTTTACGCAGCAAGAGAGAAGAACCATTGGCTCCATTGTGAGATTTCCTGCGCAAGCTCATCGTGTGGTGCTCATCTTGCGAGTTGTCACTCGTTAACCAAATTAAATTTTATTAAAAATTTTTGCTCATCTTGCAAAAATCTCATGAACTGAGGTTCCACTGTATAACAAATGTACAAAAATGTTTAAATATGTAACATTTCAAGCTCAAAGCCATTCTTACCAGAAGTGTTCCAACAGCATTCTGACCATTCTAGAACTATTCCACAGTTGAAAAATCTATAATCAGAAGAGTATTGGAATATTTCTGGTCAGGCTGAAACAGTGATTTTGAATTCAAAGAGTATTTCATACCTGAACAATTTGTTTCAAATCTGAGATATTTTACACACCTTGGTGTAAAAAAGTAAAAAAAAAAATCACTGTGTTGCTTCTTACTCTTAAAACTTTTAGTAGTTTAGGCCAGCAGGACCAGGAGTGGAGGCTCTCTTGCCATATATGGAGAGATGTTAAGTAGTTAAAATGCAAGGGAGCATTTTTATAGCGGTTGCACATGTATGTACATCTTGCTATCGGGTACATCAATTTCATTTCTGAAAATCTGAAAGTTTCATTGATTTACACCCTGAAAGAATCTTGCTGCTGTTCTAGTTGGAACAGATGTTGATTTTAGTATTGTGAAATGTGTTTTTTAACTTCTGAATTGTGTTATTTATTGTTGTAAAAGTGGGCAGCTGAAAAATGTCAAGCACAGGGGAAAAGATATAAAGCAGGGATTTTAACTGATTTTTTTATATTGGCTTCAGAATTCAATTTCTGAATTTAATTATTTCTGCTAAGTTTAAAAAGTTCAGGCTGATGAAGATTAGATATTTATATAGCTGATATTTTGTTCATATGAATTGGTGATATAATTAGAGTTCTGTGCACAAGTAACCACTAATGGGTTCACCTGTTTTCAGATAAACATTGTTTTGCTGGTAAGGTTAACATCATACCTGAACAATTATAGTATTAACAATTTTTACTACATGTTATCTCAGTTGCTTAAAGAATTATTGCAGAAAATTCAAGAGCTCAAACAATTTTTGATTAAAATACTTTGTGAAGGGAAATAAGTTTGTTACTATGTTGAAGTTCAGGCTTTTCTTGGTTTCTACTGTGGTATAGTCACATACTTCCTATCCAAAAGCTGAAAATAAAAATAACAGTTTATCACAGACTTCTTTTGATGTATTAGATTTCAATAGTAATTTTCTGTCAGCTGTAATGTAAAATAAATGCTTAAAATCTTATCTTTTTATTTAAACTAATTGTTTCAAAAACAAAAATAACACTATGCTCTAATAAGAAATATTTTAAAGTATTTTCTCCAGAATAGAGTAACTCAGAAGTGAAACTTTATGTTGATTTTTTCCTAAATTATAGCATTTAGACCTTTTTTTAGGTTTTTCCATTTATTTTTTTTCTTTGATTGATTTCAGAAAGTATTAATGAAACTTAGGAAACCTAGGATTACAGCAACAATTTGGTCCTCAGGGAAAGTAATTTGCACAGGAGCTACAAGGTACATTTATTCGATATTTTATTGCTTGCTTTTTAATGAAATCATCTACGTATTAGTAATCCTTAACTTCATAATCCCTTAACTAGTTGTTTGTTTGTTCCCAACTCTAGTGAAGAAGAAGCAAAATTTGGTGCCAGACGATTAGCCCGTAGTCTGCAGAAACTAGGTTTTCAGGTAATTTTTCTGTTGAAATAAATATATTTTGATTTATTAGTCAATCATGACACCTTTCTTCTTGTCCTCATTCAGATACTTTTTCATCTGATTGGTTTCTAGAAAGCCAGTTGACTATGCTCACCACTGAGCAGGTGTTATAAATCTGCACACTAGTGATTACAACCTTTTCTCCCTCTGATGAACGCTTGTGCATTTCATCCAAAATACCACAGAACAAAATGGGGCCAAGAACAGATCCTTTGTCTTTTGTGGGCAGAAAATGGGAACTGATTTTATATTTTCTCACTGCAGAAGCTCTCATTATTCCTTCTATGTTTTGCAAAATTCTCAGTGCAAAGGGAGACACAACCTTTCTTTTCTACAAAATTTGCAGTGAAGTTTTTCTTTCTTTTCATCAGTTTCTTTGTAGAAGGAGGGTTTTTCTCTCATCTTCTTAACAGTTGCAAAAAAAAATGCTTAGCCCCTTTTTGATATAAAAATTGCGCTTTCTTAAGTAAGCAACAGAACGTAAAAAGAATTGAACACCAAAACTCTAGATGCATTTCCTGCAAAACCCCAGTGCTAAGAACAAGATTCTTCCCATTCCTACATTCACATCCCTACATTTGCTGTGTTCATTTTGTTTTTGCTGGTTTTAACAATAATAAAATGTTTTATCAGTTACCATTACTGACTTGTCAATTATAAATCCAGTTATAATAAGATTATTAAAAAGAAAGGGGGATGTATACTTTATTTGCAGTAAAATAAGAATATGTTCAGTTTGACATATAACTCCAAAGAAGGTAGAAACCTGGCTAATAAATAGAATTTAATCATAGTATTCAGACATAAGTTGCACTCTGTCCATGTGTGGATTCAGGATTGTTTGTATGTGTGTTTTAAGTCGTAAAATACATTCTTTCCCAGAGAATGCAGTAGAATGTAGATGCACTCTCCTGGCGGTATAGTTCATCTTAAAAATAATCTAAATCAGTGTTTCTCAATCTCAATAACTTTAAAATGTGTCAACTTCAACTACCATGCTGGTTGGGGGAATTTTGGGAATTGAAGTCCAACACATCTTAAAGTTGCTGAGATTGAAAAACATTGATCTAAATGATGTTCTTTGCAGGTACAGTATTTCATACATGTAATATATAGAGACTATGACACTTCTTCCCCCCCCAAAAAAATTGGTTGCTACTGGTTTATATATGATTTTAAAAAGGAATAAATGGATAGGACTGCTATGTTGTGTTTATAGCATTCTGGACTGGTCCCTTTTACTGGTAATTAGAAGAACTGAAACATGTGAATTTTGGGGATTTTACTCCATATGGCTCCTGCCAAAACTGTTTTCAAATGTTTTCAAGGGAGATTAAATACTTCTAAGAGCAAAATGGAAGAACAGAATTACTCTTTTTAGAAGATAGCAGGTGCAACTTCAGTTCTTCCTAATGGCAGGCTTGTTTGCTCTGAAACAGGAATATAATTAAAAGGACAATTTTTCTTAATTTTCAGGAGCATTGGTAATTCTTGATTGCCATTGCAGCAACTTAATCAGATTATGTAAAGCTGATTATTTTAAATAATTTTCTGTTGACTAAAATATATTAACTTCTTTTCTCAAAAAGGTCAAATGCTAAAAAGCATATTCTAGCCAATTACAGGAAACAACTGGTGGCTTCTTCGAAATGAGAAAAAATGTATATAAGCCCCTTTATTTCAGATTTAAAAGTTGTCTAATCATTCTATCTCCACGTGTTTTTTCTCCTTCAAAAAGGTGATTTTTACAGATTTTAAAGTTGTCAATGTTTTAGCAGTATGCAACATGCCGTTTGAAGTCAGATTGCCAGAATTTACAAAAAACAACCGAGCCCATGCCAGGTATGGTCAAGTTTAAAAGTATTGTTGATCTGTATTTTCAAATTATGTTAATTTGACAAGAACAAAATCAAATTATTGCATATTTTTATCTTAAGATTTTTGAAATGTGTTTTATCTTTTTATTTCCTAGTTATGAACCAGAGCTTCATCCTGCAGTATGCTACAGAATAAAGTCACTTAGAGCTACTTTACAGATTTTTTCAACTGGAAGTATCACAGTTACAGGTAACTCATCTTTTTGTGAATAAATTCCTTAATGATGGGACCTCAGGTTATTAAAAATAAAGATAGCTGAATAACCATGAAAACAGTAACAGTAAAACTCCTAGTGGATACTCCCTTTGTTAAGATAAACAATCTGCTACAAAACACTTTGCAAAAATCTGTGTTCAGTAGAACTCTTCACTTGACAAAATGTTAAACATAGATGGTGTTGGAGTGGAGGTGTGGGAATGGACAGGTAAAAACTGATCAGATCTATTTATGTTAGCTCTAATTCCAAGGTGGCTGTAACTTGAATTAATCCCTGATTACTTGTTTCTCACCTTCTCTGAAAATATAAAGTCTCACTAAAATCCAGATCTCTTGCATTGAGTAAAATGTAATTTGTGTCTAGGTAGAGAACAGAATAAAGATACGTTATGTAAGCAAAACTATAGAATATTTGAGATTGTGTGGTTGGCAAAAACAAAACTAAAGAGAACACATCCAGTTATTAATGCTGATACTCAAGAGAAGAAGCTATGAAAATGTGGAGTAGCTATTTATTGGGTAGAAAATAGCTATGCTGTGGTATCAAACTCCACTCTGCTGCTTCATATAACATTAGTATATGCATAAACAGCAATTCTGGTCTGTAGGATTACATAAAAATCCATAGAAGGCAATATTTCTTTTAGAATTTATCAAAATACTAAAAAAGGTTGCACAAATTGCCATATTGTTGTTTTTAAACAAGTTATGTCGAAGTGTAGATTTTACATTATCATTTTTGTGAGAGATCACACTTTAAAAGAGCATCAGTGCTCCTGTGTGACAAGTGACATTTGAGTGAAATCAGTCAAATTAAATTCATTTAGACTGAAAGTCTAAAAGATTGAAATTAGATTGTAAATCTAACAGATAAAAATAGGAACTAAATCATAATTGAATGAAATCAGCTCATTTGTCACCATTAGGGTGTTTAATAACTGAAACTTAATAGCCCAACCAAAAATCAATATATTTTAACTGAGAAAGAACTGTATTACTAGTGCATATGAGGTAATTTAGTTACACCTCCAATTTAATTACAAGCATGTGGGGAATTATCTTTTTTTTAATTAGGAATGTAGCACACTGTGGAAGAAGGCTTACATCTTCCTTTCTTTTTGCTTTAACATTTTAAGAGTAAATATCCCATTGTACCAATGGGAACATTCTTTTTATATTTTAACAATTCTGGGAATGTAACAATTTTGTTCAGTCCTGCTGAGGAGAGAAGAAATAAGATTTGCATTCTTACATGACGGAATCCCACTAAAGATTTTCTGGACTTGTAATTGAAGAAAAATCAGATCATTATCTTAAGGTCTAATTTGAGTTGGAATATTGGGTGCCATTAATCAGATAATTTAACAATATAAAGTGCAAGAAACAAATTTTGGGGAAAGAAATCAGTTGCTGAATTTGTACTTTTAAGTTATATTAGTCTTCTTTTGAGTACAGCTCGTCTTCAATGTGAGAAGAGCAGAGATGGATGTGTGTGATGTATAATTTAATGTATATTTTCAGGCTAGTTTTGAAAGTACTTTCTGCTTCAGTGGTGCTATTTGGAATTGTTTGCTTTTAGAATATTGAAGACAAAATTGTTGTAAGTATTAAGTTCTGCTAATAAAGTTTAAGGACTTCAAAGGTTTATGTGCTTATTCTGATTTTTTTTCCTGTTTATTCTTAGGGCCAAATGTAAAGGCTGTTGCCACTGCAGTGGAACAGATCTATCCATATGTGTTTGAGAGCAGGAAAGAAATTTTATAATTTGCCACTTCATGGTTAGGTGAACTAACCAAGCACCTTTTATAAGACTGCTGCATTTTGGACTTAAAGCAAAAAAAAAGGGTAAGGAAAAAAGGATAACTGGAGCAAGACAGCTGAGGAGGTACAAACTCTTGGTCACAGTGATAAAACTCCAGTCCTTTTTGGATTTTATTTTGAACAGTGCTGTATTGTAAAATCAAAAGTTTACAAAAAATGAAATTGCTGCTTTTTACAAGACATTCTATTTATTTCTGCAGTGATTTCTGTGTTCATAAGCAGAATTGTCATGATATGCACTAACCTTGGAAATACTTCTTTAGGTTGAGCTTGTGTTTTTGTTTATAGTCTTTTACATTTTTGTATGCTGTTGAGCACCAAAGAAGCTGTAGACATTACCTTTTTCACCTGACAAATATGAACGAATAAAAGTCTGCAAAACCTTCCTTCATACCTGTTCTGTTACATTCCTTTCCCCTTTTCAATTAACAATTGTATATTGGCAAAGTAACTAGAGCATTCTTAGTGTAATCTTTTGTTCATTTTTTCTTCCAGTTTTAGTGTGCGTGTGTAAAGTGGTCAATAGCAGACTAGGTTCAAGTGAATGACAGATGCATATGTGTACAAAGGACAGACTCTGTTTTTTCCTGCAATGTATTTGTAAGTAAATGCAGAGGTTGGCTGATCTCTTTCTGCTTTGCTCAGTAAGGGCACGTTCTGGATCATAATAGATTTTAATGAACATTGTATTCAGTAAATATAGAAGTACCATTATAGCACTTGATGTTAGTAAAATCAGCTTACTGTGTCCATAATCCAGATACAGTTTTGGTTGGTTTTTTAAAACTGCTGTGAATTAACTTCTATTGACTAATGTTATTTTTCAGGAAAAAAGTTAATTGATGTATACCTTAGCTATTTCTAAAGAATTGTCCACACTTGCCAAATACTTCTATAATACTTTTTGTTTTTTATTCTAACCTGTAAGAAAGCTTGGCTTTGACATGTAATCTTGGGACTTGAAAAGCCAATGTTGAGTCTCTTAGTACATGTGATTTGGTACAGATGAGTGGTATTACTAAATCTTAATTAGAATGCAGATGCTACTCTCATCATATACAATAAATATGTAAAAATGCAGATGTCTCTTTTTCATATCTAACCTCAAAAATGAATAAATGTTGGTACAAATATGAATATTGCAGATATCATGTATTCAGTTCTGTTTTGCATTTCAGACTGAAATAGATTCAGCAGAGTCCTGCAGTTAGAATCCCATTGAAGGCATATTTTTAAAACTATTTTTAAAATACTGCACAAATGTCATGAGAGAACTTTGGAGGTCTGATTAAAAAAAGATACATAAATCATGCTTTGGGAGACGATACAAATGGACTGGATATAAATAGAGATTGTGTTATTCCAGCCAGAAAATGTGCTAAATATATATTCCTAAAGGCAAATTCATAAGCTTTGTCACCAGGGAGGCAGGATCACCTTGTGAAAGGCATATACTCACACAGATAAGGGATGAAGCAATGATTATGCATATGTCTAATAATAACTATAATGGCAACGACGAATAGCACCCTTATAATTTTAAGCTGCCATTGATCATCGTCTTTTTGTTTGTGTGTATACCTTCAAGTCATAGTTGACTCCTAGCAACTGCCTGGACAAGTTCCTGCAGTTTTCTTGGCAAGATTTTTCAAAGTAGTTTGCTATTGTCTGCTTCCTATGGATGAGAGATGACGTAAGGCAGAATTACAAGTAACAGTCTTCTGATTTTCAGCTCAGTGCTCTAATCACTACACCAAATTGGCTGCCACCACTAATCATCTAGTATTATAATTTGTTAATTTCTCCTATGGAAACTTGTGGAAGATAATAATTGCATACAGTAGTGTATATGAACAAGTGTGAAGATAATTTTAAAAATTAATGATAGGGACACTTTTTATATGCATTTACTTTTAATTGTTCATAACTCATATTTCAAAAATCTTACTTCTAAATGTGACACTTCCTAAACTACGGAGTTAGAGTTCAATTGTAACAAATTCCAAGTTGATTTGATAGAAGTTGCAAGGAGTGAAGCAAATTAAAAAGCATAAAATAGTTACAGATACACCCTTTGTATTCAGACATATATTGGGTGTAAATTATTGATGCAGTTAGTCATCAACTCACTTCTATGTGGTGCTCAAAATTTTGTAAGATTTTTTAGCCCCTTTAAAGAATGACAGCAACTGCTGCTATAGTTACTTTGTATAAACTAAATATTAAATTGATTTTGAGAAGAAAGATTGGATAGCCTAGAGTGGTGTTTCTCAAACCTTTAAGATGTGTGGACTTGCTGATTGGCTGGGAAATTCTGAGAACTGAAGTCCACACATCTTAAAACTGGTAAGATTGAAAAACACTGGCCTGAGGCAACAGCAATAAAGTGAAGGAGAGAAGTTCACTCAAGTATTTTCATATTCATATTTTTCATATGTAGCAACAATACTTACACTAATTTTTTACTCTACCTGTTTTTATTCCAACTAGAAAGCAGGGTTTTACATAGATGTGGTAAATTCCTTAAAATAAAACTATAATTACTATTCTGCTTCTCATGAATTCATTTACATAAAAGTGGCTCAAATACAATGATGAGATAGTTGGATTCTGCTGCTCAAAATTAAGGAACATGCCAATGATGCATATTGCTAAACAGAAAAGTTGTCACGTGTGCATCTTAACTACATGGAAAGAAATTCAGAAAAGCACAGAAAACTTAAAGTCCAGATTGATATAGCTGATATTAAGTGGTCAGCAGTTTAAAAACGTAAAAGGCTTGTAAAATGAGGTAGGAATTGTGTTTGGCCCTTCATAATAGAAGACCAGGGATGCTTTTCCATTGATTGAATTCACACATTGTGCTAAGCCATGATTTGTTTTATATCTTACTTAAGAAACCACAATAGCCTGGTTTGCACATAACTGTAAGCCATAAACCATGGTTTGCAGACAGCAGTAGTTCAGTTCAGGTTATATATTAAGCAAAAATTAAGGTAGACTATTTTATAATTTTACACTGCAATATGTAATTACAATCAGTGATTTGAAAAGGCCTTTAGATCCTATTGGCACAGGTTGTCACACAATTTTGATTGTCATACAATTTTTCACTACACTGACAAGTTCAAAGTAAATGTGTATGTGTATACATTGTGTGTTTGTGTATGTGCATGCATGCATGCGCTACATAATGCTACTTGGCTTACATGGATTATCATGGAGGGGAACACTGAGCAGCAATAATGGATTAAAAGCTGCTTATGTTACAAAGAGCTGATTCATAATGCCTACCTGCTAACATAAAAACATCATTGTCTTTTCTCCTCCACATTTAAAAGAAATCAGATGTTTCAAGACCAGTATAAGTTTCATTTCTGAATCTGAAATGTGATAGAAAATATTCAGGCTTCATAGATTCAAGACAAAAGTGGGCAACCCATCAACCCTGTAGGTATTGATATAGTCTGCCGCAGGTGCTGAAGAACCCTATTCTCCATCATATCGCCACTTGCTATGTCCAGAAATGCTTTCACAGAGAATCACTGGGCCATTCAAGATGAGGACCTTCTCCAAGGATGGAGGAGAAAGCAAGTCAAGGACTGGGAGAAGCTTTCAGACTTTCTTCTTCAGAGGTGATAGAGCAGCTAGCAAAAATGCTGTTTCTTAATCTGCAGGGCTGCATATTGGTGGGTAAATCCTCCAGTGCCTTGTCATATCTGGATTTCAAGCCTGCTAAGACTGCCCGCCCATATTTAAATAATCTTTAAAACAGTATACTTTTTCTTGAATTTCCTATTATGCTTAAAATTGTGCAAACATATAGAGAGGTTTTAGTCATTATTTAAGGCTGATGTAACCTGTACAATGTGTACAATCTGTAGCAGATCAGCTCTATTTTCAGGCAAAACAGCAAACTATAGTTCATCAGTACCAGAATACTGTATCTCTTGAGAAGCATCCGATTCATATCCATTCTGCCCATTCTCTTGTGGTGTGAACATAAACTGCAAGCTTTTACTTCTTGGATTAAACTAGCTGCAGCATTTTGCTAAGTCATAATGTTGAAGAGCTGTATTGCTTCAGATCAATGACTTCTCCAAGTCTGTATTCTTGCACAATAGCCAACAAATGCCTGTGAAAGGCATTTTTATTGTAATTTCAAAAAGGCAATCCCACAGTTCCAATTGCCATCTTAATTCCGGGGGCGGTGGTGCAAACGGTTAAGAGCTTGGCTTGCTGGCTGGAAAGTCGGCTGCCCAAGTTCAAGACCCAGCATTGCCATGCAGCAGGGCAAATTCCTGCTGTTCCGCCTCAACTCCCGCGTTTCAAACTCCCGAGCATTTCAAAAGTGTGCAGACGCAAGTAGATAGATAGGTACTGTTCCTTCTGGCAGGAAGGTAACAGTGTCTGTGCGCCTTTGGTATCTAGACATGCCAGCCACATGACCACGGAAGCGTCCCAGGATGAATACTGGCTCTTCAGCTTGGAAACGGGGATGAGCACTGCACCCTAGAGTCGGTCATGACTGGCAAGATAACCTTTACTTTTATAAGTAAAATATTTTATATCTCTAAAAGAGAAGTTTGCACTAATTTTTCATTTTTGTATTACTGACTGTATTTTGTTTATAATTATTTATTTCCACAGAAATACTATTAACAGTTGACAGTTCAGTGCTTAAAATGTGCAAATTCATTATTTTATCATATTCACTGGCAAAGTCCTCTAAAATAAAATCAGAGAAAACTAATTTAGAGTAAGAAACAGCATTCAGATGTAGCAGCAGGATTTCTATGAGTTCTACCATCTTGTCCATTGGGAAAGCTAGTTCTTCTGGTCTTAGTGACTCAAGCGTCTGCCTCTGCCTAGAAGAATTGTTCATGGATGTCTTTATTAGCAAGTTCTATATTTGAGCCAATTAACTGGTCTTGCTGCTGGCCCATCCAACAAAAAGGATTCTTGGCATGCTTTCTGAAAGAGAGGAAAAATTTCAGAGCAATATTTAATATAAATGCATTTACTCCAGGAAACTTTGGGATACTATGACCCCCAATGAATCTGCATTTGTGAGACACCCTTTGCAGTCTCATCTTCCCTCTATTCTAAAGCAGCTTCTTCCTGGGGGATGTCAAACTGGGTCCCCTTTGCTAAACTATTTTCTTGCAAGACATGCAATGCCTAGACTGCCTAGAGTGGATGTGCACATTCACTGCCAGGATTCAGCATCCAAATCCAGGAAAAGCCTTTCCTGGAAGAGGAGAGAGATGAAGATTGTATCAGTTGCCTTTAGCAGTGGTCAACTACAGGTTGGATCTTGCAGGAGCTGCTGATACAAGCACAAAGAAGGAAAGCCCAGCCCTGGGGCCCCATGCATGGCCTGGTCCAGCCAGAGTAGGAGTGTGACACACACTTGGCCCACTGCAACTCCCAGTTGAGAAGCCTTGCCTTGAAACCCTGGATCATAATTTGGTGTTTGGAGTAAAAATGTATCCTTAGATATTACCAAATTCTCTGTCCTACTTGATTTTATTTAAGATTCTTTCATATTAAAAAATGAAAGGGAACTAGTATAGTGCAAAGCACCAGGAATCAATCTCAAGCAATACATTTATGTTAATGCTTTTAAACCCCACATATATCCCAGAAGAATTCCTTAGAAAATAACATGGTGAGCTACAGTCCAGAGTTTTGCATGCTTTCTGGTATATGGGCCATGACAGTGTGATCAAACATTTTGTAGAACAGCAAATAAGCTTTCAAAATTCCAAAAATTGCACTGGTTCAAAAATGTTTGGGATCTCGCTGGGTAGCAATCAGAATTAGCTTAAGTTTCTTTTTCATGCTATGTCAGCAGTTCAAACGTTATGAAATGGAATGGAATATTTCTGTTATAATCATCACAAGCAATTAGTTATCAAAAGAATACTGATAAATACTTCTTGACAACTTTTCTCAAGCTGGTACACTGCAGATGTTGGGTATTTCAACTCTCCAAATACTTAGCCAGCACCAAGTTTATACAGGATACTTTATAATATGTTTTGGTTAAGGTTTTGAGCAGAAGATCTGAAAAAAAATATGTTTATCGATGCAAATAAAATAAGTCTGAAAATATGTACTACACATATCCATATGCTTTGCATAACTAACAAAACTGTTTGCTTTCTACTCTTAAATTGTTAAAGAATGTGTTTAAATTTTTGCAAAGTAAACACTACTATAACACAGTGTGCAATAGCTGTTAAAAGTGCATCTAATTCTTGAAGTTCAGTGCTTAGGCTTCTTGCTTAGGGCAAGGATATTCACACCACTGCTGAAGCAATGTATTTCCCTAATTCCCCAGTTCAAATTAAAGCTGCAGGCTTCTGTACATATTCTTCAAACACTGAAGCTCCTTCTGGTGATTCTAGTAAGGACTGAAAATGTTGAAAGGAGCTTTCTGCAATAAGAATGACCACACTATCTCAGTGGAGGACAGAGAGACTTGGCATGCTGTGGTCCATGGGGCTGCAAAGATGGACATGACTTAGCAACTGAACAACAACATACTATCTCAGGTGGCCAATTATCACTTCCTTCACAAAATAATTTGCTTTGTTGAAAGAAATTAGGGGTTTCTCACACAATCCTAATTTATGTAAACTATTAACAATGCAAATATCAGCCAAACTGCCAGCTATAATAACAGTGCTGCTGTTCGGATATTGCCCAGTTTCAAAAGAAGTTTTCAACGTAGTTTTAAAAACCCAAATGTGAACTGAAAAGTTATGGCTACAATGGAGAAATCCCAGGTCTGGAATTTGGGGCTGTGATGGCATGCTTTCATACAAGTTTTAAACCTAGTAGGGGTAGCCAAAAATTTTATTCACTCTTATCTTCTATTACTGCAAAATGGATCATCACTTGTCCATTAGACATCTGGTGTTCTCCATTTCAGAGAATCATCAGAGCATAAAACAATGTTGTAGGCTTGAACCCAGCCATGTTCAAGCCTATATCCATCTCCATCTGTAACCTTAAGTGTTAAGAACACAGGAAGATGCATCATGATTTTTTTCCCATAGTCAAATACATCTTTAATTATAGTAATGCACTGTTACATACAAACAAGTACCTGTACAATATATGTGCATGCTGCTTTATACTTACTGTTTTGCTAGTTCCATGGATATTTGCTCTAAAGAACATCCTTTTGTCTCTGGTATAAAGATAATGACAAAAGCTAATGATGCCAAGCTCATCAGTGCATAAATGAAACATATCCAGGGTAAACCAATTAGGTCTAAAAAATAAAGAAATATTGTTTGACTCAGATGCTTTATGGACACAAACTCTTAAAACAAATAATCTGAGGTTTCCCAAGATATACTACAGTACCTAAATTCTTAATACACAGAATAACTTCAACCACAAAATCAGTTCCACACTGAAAAACATTCAATGTTTTACTTTAAACACATAGAAATTACTAGTATATTATCAATTAGAAAAGGATATTATGAATTATTTAAAAATACTACTCTGTATGTAAAATATAAATCTGTATCATTTTTCACTCCAATCAAAAACAACACTGAAGAATTTACATTGATTTATATAAACAAGTTAAAAATATATAATAACGGTATTATAGCGTTATGTAGTCCATGGGGTCGCGAAGAGTCGGACACAACTGCGCGACTGAACAACAACAAACAACCAACCACAAAAATATATAAAGCTCTACATTCAATATGTTCAGATCAGGATGGGAAGAGAGCTTACAATATCTCCAAGGCTTGCTGAAGAAACCAGGTATTGATGACTAGGACATATTACTAAAATGCTGAGCTGCTCTGTTAAGGTGATGGGAACTTCCCAGTTGGTAGACAAGCAGTAAGTCACCCATCATGATACAGCTGCCATCCTTGCAAACATCTGTGTGCAAAATAGCACAGGACTCTCAACACAATATTCCTATGACTAAGATAGGAATGTCCTGGATTGCTTCAGTGACAGAATTGGCTTTCACTGAATTCCAGTTCCTTTTGTTTTGAAAACACTGTGCCAACAACACTGAAAGTTATCTTAGGCATAAAAGATAGTGAGGATTTTCCATTCTAAGTAGGGTTGAAACAACTAATCAGTAAAATTGACAAAAATCGATAACGAAAATAGTTGGCAACAAATTTTGTCACTAAATTTGGGTCTTGCTGAAGTTGGGTCTTGATGAAAGAGCAGTCACATGGGGAGAGTCAAAACAATTAAATAATGACAGAAACAGATACCAGTAAGTCCTATCATCCTGTTCTGTGACTGTGAAGTTATTCCTAAAAGTCTTTTTTTAAGATGGAAAATTAATGAAAAAGGGCCGACTGCTTTCTCTTTTTAGACAAAAACCAAACCTAACCTCCCCTCTGCATTTCCTGGTTGACCAGATGGAGGAAAGCAGGACTTGGGGGGAAAAAAAGTGGTCAGGCATTTCTGCCTCTCTCCTGCACAATCCCAGTGGCAGGAAGAGTAGTGAAGGGGCAGACGGAGGAGGAGGAGAGACCTGCCTGCTCCCTATGTGAACGGGATGGGCAAGAGCTCTTGCTGAGGCTGAGCAGCAGTGCAAGGTCTTGGATGCATCGGCCCAGGAACAAGCAGGGAAGGGAAGCCTGTAAAGACGGAAGAGTCAAGCTGACGACTCTCCAGGAGTGTGGCCCAATGTTGGGCAAAGAAAAGTAGGAAGAGGAGAGGGGATGGCCACGAGCCCAGCTCTTGCCCACTGCCGAAGGTGCCCCTCTCTTTTCTGCCTCCTCTTCCTCCTGCCTATCTGCGCTCCTGCGCAGATTAATCAAAATAAATAATTGGCAAAATAATTATTAAAATAATTGTTAGTTGTAGCCCTAATTCTAAGAACTATTTTCTCTCTTTCACTTTCATTCTAAGGGTAATTTTGTCATACAGTACTAAAAATATTGTTCTATCTACAAAAATCCTCTTGTCCAACTCCCTTCCCAGAGCAAGAATCCTCATACTATCTCAGACAAATGGTTGTCCACACTTTGCTTGAAAGCTTCCAACAATGAGTAACCACAACTCTTGGGACTTTCCCGTATTCCTGGAATTCTGCTCAAATTTGCAACAATTTATCATATTTCTATCTTTTTAGAGGATTATACTGAGCTGACAAAAAGGCATTCTCTAGCCATAGAAGTCTTACTTGTTATAGTTAGAAACGTTGATGAGATGAGGAGATTAACTCCCCAATTTATGCTTGATGTGAAAGCAATTGCTCTTCCTCTGATCCCTCCAGGAAATATTTCACTTAACACCAGCCATGACACTGAAATAAAAAATTAAAATCAGTCAAGTTTCACTCATTTAGCCTGATTTTATACTTCATAGTTGCACTAAATTTCAGATTGTCAATTATAGTATATTGGGGATTCTAGAAGCAGCAGAATGAAAAGGCACACAGATAAGACTAGAGCATTTATTTTAGAAGGATATACTATTTTTTAAAAAAAAATCACATAAAAGACTATTACATTTTTTTCAAAACCCAGCATGCCACCCAAGCATGAAATGCATGGATACCGTGACTAAAACTTAAAAATAAAGCAGCTTATAGTCTCCAATTTGGTAAACAACAGGTTTTTGTTCTAGCTCTTAAGCAACCATCTGACTTTCCCTGTTTGTGCCTTGAAACTACATTTGAAGCTGACCTACACAAAGTGCCCCTCTATGTCTTTGAAGGACTATTTCCCAAGTAGGCATGGAGTCCAAGTGAAAGCCTTCTAAGTTTTCATCTCCACTGAGTTTGGAGATCCAAACTCAGATCCACTGAGTTTGGAGATCCAAATAGGATCCAAGATCCTATTTGACAATCAGGATCAATAATTCTTTCCTAAACATGGATTTGAGACACCTATTTATTAATTTTAGTTTGGTCCTTAAGGCTTGCCATGGCAATGCTTGGTTGCTTAGTAGCAACCTAAATAAGGTATATCTTCTACCCCCCCACTAATTTTCCATTTTTTTTTACCTTGCCACTCAGTCACTTAGATGAAATAGGTAGCCATACAAATTGTATAAATTATGGTTGGTTGTACAGTCAGCCAGATGTTTAGACTGTATTTGGCATTTTTATTCACCTATTGAGTCGTTCTGAGGACCTAGAGTAGGCAGATGTTGTTTAATAATATTACATGTATTGTTGCAGGATGTAAGCTGTTCCAAGTAAAGCTGCCTTTTGCAAATGATTGATGATGATTTTGCCGTTGGTGCTCAACTGATGATCCAGATGCTTTGGAAATTATCTAAATTTCCTTTTCTTAAGTGGAAAGTGGAGGAATTTTATCCTCAGTTCAGTCATCCACCTTTCAGATAAAGAAGAGATTTTACTACCTAGAATCACAGAACTGAAACTGAAAGAGACAATAAGGACCATCTAGCCCAGCCATTTTCAATGTACAGGAAATTAATTAAACTATCCTTTTCTAAGATCTTCTTTAAAATCTCCAGGATGGAGAATCACAATATGCACCAACAGACTATTGCACTATAGCATTATATAGATTTTATCAGCAAGACATTTACATGTTTCTGTAACACTACAGCCGGTTTTTTAAAACTCTGTGAACATTTTTAGTCTGTTTCACATTCATCCACAGTTTACAACCAAAGATAACTTGAGTTGACAGATCCCACCCAAGCATGAACTCAGACAGTAACATCTCAAAATTGGCTACCTTTAACTTAAGCTCTTAAATGACATAGATAATTTCTAAATACAAATACAGATCTCAGTTTTAAGAACAATTCAGCTGTTGTTGCTCCCATATTGTTCCATAACTTTCTGGACTTCTCCTCTTTGTTCTGCTCAGGGGAAAATTATACAGAAAGAGGAGATGTGAAAAAGCCAGAGACTCAGAAAGTAGGAGGCCATGAGTTCTAGTCCTGCCTTAGCCATGAAAGCCAGCTGGGTGACTTTGGGCCAGTCATTCTCCCTCACCCCAACTTACCTCAAGGGTTATTTTGTGAGGAAAATAGGAGGAAATGTGTTGGATATGTTCACCACCTTGAGTTATTTATAAAAAAATACAGGCAGAATACAAATAAATAAAATTAGCCTCAAACAGTCTTGTTTTCTAGAAATTCAAGTATAACTATAGTTGGAATCAGGCAATATTATAAATAGAAAGAATATAAAGCTGATCCATCCTAGTCTGTGGTTTCAGTTTATTGTCTTAGAACATTTGAAGCAAGTAATCCTACCAACACAACATTCTTGAGTAGCAAAGTTTAGTGCCTTTTCACATCTAAAATTCAGAATAAGGCAAGCCTGTTCTTGTTTGATTTTCCATTTACTTGACGACAGAGACTGGTTTCTTGCAGTGCTTTATATGGGTTGTTCAGGCATAATATTTCTCAAGATACAAGTATTAATAATTGTGACTCAGACATTTCTCAAAGTAGAAGTTTTACACATGTGTAATGCCATTGTACACATGCCATTATACAAGTATAAAGCCAGTACCTGCCCTCTAGACAAGGTTCCCCTGAGATCTGGATGACTCCCCACTCTGTTGTTATTTAGAAGACCCAAAAAGACATGAATCTTCACTCAGGCCTTTAGTGAGGGAAAGTGAGACCCCTCATTTCATTTTATTTCCCAACTTTTATCTTTACTGATTTTCTTGTTAATTTCTTGTTTGACTGTCAAGAGCTACCCAGAGTAATTGAGAGTCAGGCATTACTCTGGGTAGCTCATGACAGTCAAACAAAGAAATTACAATAATAATGTATTGTAATTTCAAAAATGTATTATTGTTGTTTGCTGTTGTTGTTTATAGACTCTGAGATCTTACCCTTATTAGTGCACAAAAGGAAGGGGTTATTCTAATCTATGATGCATATTTAAGTTATCATACTATCAGTACATCTGATTTGCTAAAGGCTCTGAAGAAAGAACCGATAGTTCTTGAAAGGATTCTATAAAAGAGCTAATAAGCAACTGGTGACCCATTATCCAATACTGATTATAGAAAAGAACCATACTGAAAAATCAGGAAGAGTCTGGTAGCATCTTTTCTGACTGACTAATTTTATTTAAAAAGGTGTAAGCTTTTATTCATCCAAGGAAGTGAACTACAGCTCATGAAAGTTTACACCTTTTAATAAAATTGGTTAGTTGGAAAACATGCTATCAGACTCCTTGACTTTTTTGTCAAGAACTGAGAAGTGTTTCTTTCTTTTTTTGTCACAGATTTAGTTTTATGATGTATCAATCTGAAGTTTACTGACACCAGATTCTGCAGCAGAAAATCAATATGCCAGGTGGTGAATTTCTATCTATAATGTAGAATTCTCTGGGTGGGGTTGGAAAGGAATAAGTCTCTTTAGCCAACCTAAAAATATAAAAATAGAAAGACTATTAAGAGGATAGATTCTCACTTTTTTCAAAGTCATTGTACAGATTCTAATCTCTGCTGGTATGTTTGAGTACCAAATAAAAGATTGAAAATAGTTTGAGTGGATTTTTGTCATCCTAACATTTTCCCACAAGTGCAGGGTCTGTTTTTTTTTTTAATCAATGAAGTATTGATCCATCAGCTGCAACAGGAATTGACAAACTAGCTTGTCACCCAAGCCTGACATCCTGGGCTGAGAGAGAGTAACTGGCCCAGTCACCCAGCCACTTTTCATGCCTAAAGTGGAACTAGATCTCAGTTTTCTGGCTATTTGAATCAAATCTAAAGTGCATAAAATAATATTGGAAACTAATACTACAGGCATTTTATTCCCACTTGGCTACAGACAAATATTTGAAACTAAGACTACAGACATTTTATTCCCACTTGATGCTCTGAAATACTACAATGGAGTCAAAAGATAATGAAGAAAAGGGCTTCTTGAGATTTTAGGAGACCTGAGCTATAGTGGCCAAAGCTATACTAACAAAGGGAATTCTTCATTTTTAGAGTATTGAAGCATGTATTTATTATGCTAATAAGAATAACCTAGCCTAAAATAGAAAGCAAAAATGAGTTGCTGAATTGAATTTATCACATTTAAGTAATGCAAAACAGATTTTCAAAAGACCCTACTATTTCTTTATTACTTTCTATGTAGTACAAACTAAAACAAAACTGATCAGCTGTCTGCTTGTTTCGCAAAAAGAGCTTTTTATTACAAACCAATCAATGTATATTTAAAAGTCTAACTGTCTTCATACATAATCTTAAATAATGGACCACAAATTACAAACCATAATAATAGCTTAGTGTTATGGTATTTGCAAATTACATTATGGCTTAATACAATATTAACTGATATATTAATATGATGTATGCACCAGACATCTGTATCATTCACTATGTGTCCACAATGATACAAAGGTAATAGGTTTTATTAAGGAAAGCGTGTCCGGCTGTATTAATATTCATGAGGAAATCTTCCTTGCTGTCAGCCAGGTTCCCTACCCTATCAAATTCTATTTATTTTGATTGTTTTTAATTAAAAATATAATAATTCTATAAAGCACAGCATCATTTTAATGTCTTTATTTCAAAAATCGTTGGCACAGCAGAGCCCACCCCTAGGCCAACAAAAGGTAAATGGCTGCAGCCTAATGTTTGTTTAGAAGCTTCTCTACTTATCCTGAGAAAAAGCAATAGTAAACTGAGGAGGTCAAACACATTCCCTAGGAGCTAGAGGAAATAATGCAATATGACATCACCAGCCTGTCTTCAAATGGATGTTTTGTGACTGACCATGCTCATAATGGCAGCCATTTTGTCAAATGATCTATTGTCCACACACAACATATTCTTAACATATAAAATGTACCTACAAACCTAGAAATACTGTTACTAATAGGCCAGACATTGTAGCAGAAAAAGCTTCTGAGGGGCCAAACAAGAAGTTACACATTCAGCAATTACATTTATCTTTCATCTGGAGTAATGTTTCCCAGTCTTGGCTATTTTAAGATATATGACTTCATCTTCCAGAATGCCCCAGCCAGCAAGGTTGGGAAATCCTGATCTGGGAACTCCAAATGCTTGCAAATCTATTTCCTAGATCATTTGACACATTATACTACCCTAGCTATATGAGCAAAGCATTTGCTTGTACAATTTTTGTTACTTAAGTTTCACGTTCAGTAACATCAATCCAAGCATCTTACATTGACACCAAAATATGAGAAAAATATATAAAGTAATATATGTAATACTTACTTGGTCCAAGTCCTATGGAGAAAGCAGCAACATAAACAAGCAAACTAGCCAAAGAGAGCCATTTCAGAGATGTTCGCACCTCTTCAGGTTCAACTGCTACCCGGGATTCTGTTTGCATTCTGGGAGAAATGTGGTTTTCTGCCAATGTTGTTCTATTCTGATACTCTGTGTCAGTAATTTTATCCTTCCACTGTGAACTTTTAAAAGATAAAGTCGTGCCAACAACACGTTGCTTAAAAGTTTCATTAGTGAACATTACTGTTCCTACTCCCTGAAATAGGATCTCTTCCAAAGATTGGTTTTTACAGACAGTGGTGACATTCACATGTATATTATGCATCACTAATCCTAAGGTGACCAGTGACACTGACATGAGGGATGAGCCAATACAGAGAAATGTCTTGCTTCCTACATGGTCCACAAAAAAAATGGCTGGAATAGTACTGATCACTTTAACAACTCCAACCCCAGTTGAGGCCAAAGTGGCTGCAGCATTGCTCTGGAATCCAACTGATTTCAAAACGGTGGATGCATAAAACAAGATGTTGGGTTGTCCGGTTGTTTGTACAAAAAAAACTAGAATGATCCCTATCAACATCCGTGTTCTCATGTTGTCTTTTGAATGGAACAAATCCAGAAAATGATATTGGTGTTCATCTTTCAATGAAGATTTGATCATAGTGAGTTCTTCAGTGGTGTCTGAAGTTGTCCTGAGCTTTCCAAGTACTTTACTAGCAGCTTCATCAAAACCTTTCATAACCAGAAACCGAGGACTGGGCAAAAGAAAATATAAAGCAATTGTTTGTAAAATCCCCAGTGGAATAACAAGGCTGAACATGTACTTCCAACCATGGGAAACATTAGCAAAGGCATAATTAGAAATGTAGGCAGAGAGAATGCCTGTTACAATCATGAGTTCATTTATAGACACAAGCAAGCCTCTTCTATGCTGTGGGGCAATCTCTGCAATATACACACATGTTGCAGTTAAAGAAAGTGAAATAGAAACCCCTATCACAATCCGTCCTATTATAAGTAGTCCATATGAGGCAAAAATTATCAGAATCAGACTGCCCATAACTAGTAAAGCAGATGACAGCATAATGGTAAATCGCCTCCCATATTTGTCTATCAGGATTCCACCAATTACCGAAGCTAAAAAGGCACCAAGAAGAAGTGCGCTTACAATTATTTCTTGTTGTCGGCATGAAAGTGTTAGGATGCTAGTTAACTGAAGAAGAGCTCCCGAGATAACTGCAAGCTCATAACCTATCAAAAATCCACTGATGGCAGCAATGATGGACGACAGGAGAGTGAACATCCCACAACCTGGAAATAAAGGAGATAAGAAAAATTAAGTTTTATTTATATAAATAAATATATATATATATTCTATTCTTTTTAATTAAATTAAAATAAATATTTTAAATGACCAAGAGCGCTCTTTGACTTTCCATATCAACAGCTCAAAGGGGCTGAACTCTGAATCACTTTTCAGTCTCTGATGTGGTTTCTCATTAGGTTTAGTTGTGGATAAGAAAGTTGAAAAATGGTCATACATACTCACAACTTATTATACAATTGATATTTGAATAATATTCATATAATATATAAATAAATATATAATTATTTATATAATAAATATAATATATACATATTATATAAAATAATATAAATTAAATCATAATTATGAAATTAATCTATTCTTTTTTGTTCTGTGCCCACACCCAGTCCCAGGACAGCATACCCTCAGAGGCCCTATGGTTCAGCTGATGATGAATGCTAAGTCAGTCAATAATAAGGCTCCCCTCATTCATGACATCATTGTAGAAGAGTAAGCTGACCTGGTGTGCAGTATCAAGACATGACTGACCCAAGGGGGCATTCCCCTCTCAGAAATGTGTCCAGCTGGGTTTAGGGTAGGCGAGATGGGGTGGCAGTGGTCATCCAAGAATCAATCTACCAGTTTTTGATCCTGCAGATAAATATAGTAACATAAATTACACTGTCCCAATGGATGAGCTCTAAACTGCCTAAGTATGAGGTCCATAAGTGAAGCTATCTTTAAAATGTTTAATGTGGGGCAAGTTAAGGAAAGCAACTAGCAGAATCATCTGCAGATAGGGAAATCAAACTCCAATCACTCTCTTTAACCTTTGTCTTTACCAGAGCTGGTAAAACAGAGTTAGACAAGTGTTAGTGTAGGTAAATCTCTGAATAGCAGATAAGCCTCCTGTCAGATCTTGAGAGTCTAGTCCCATTTCAGAAACACCTATCTGAGAGATCACATAGGCAGAGAAGGGGACATACTGGGCACACTCTCTCTCTCTCTCTCTCCTAGTGAGTTCCCTCCTGCTTTATCCCATGCCTGTCTCTATGACTGCAGCCTATAATGGAGGAGTGCAGAGTAATACAAACAGTACAAATTACAAACATAAAACCTCTTTTTTGGATAAAAGCAGTGGAAACCTAGTAATATACTTACTGGTGACATAATCAATAACATAGGTGGCAGGTTCAAATCACAAAGCACAGGCTAGCTCATTCATAAAAGCAGCATGTTTAATGCACTTTCAAAAGGCTGCTACTACGTATATAAGGAGCCTATGTATGTTTTAGTACCCACAATAGCCTAAAGTATCAATCCAGTTGCCAAAAGCTGGGCTAATGCCAGCCCATGATCATATGATCAATCCAATTTGAACCATCCTAAATTGTGTTCACAGCAAAACTATGTTGGAGGAGAGGGTACATGCTACTTCCCAGCTGGACTGGTAAATATAACTTTCAGCTGCATCAGCTATGGGATGGGGATATGACAAAAGCAACATCATAGGACATATATAAAAGCAGTTAGTGGAGCATGTTTGTAACATAGCTGGATAACATAAACTTAATACTGAATTAGATGAATTTAAGTACATTAATGAATACTGAATTAATAAAATTAAATACATTAAAAACAGTTTCTATGTTTTTAAAGTTGTAATTCAGCCTTCCATTCAGGTGGTGCCCTTCTCCTGGACTGAGAATTCTGAGAGTTGTAGCCCCAGCACATCTGGAAAGTATTAAACTGGGAAAAGCTGCCATAACTAGTAAAAGTCCTGTTCTATGGAAGTTCACAGAAAGGATATTGCCTTTTTTAAAAGCTCATTATTTTGGTTGGCTTCTAAACTGTCATTATTAGCACCATTTAATTTACTATTTTTATATGAATATATCAGGGAACAAGATTCTTTACAGTACTGCAATATTAAGGTCTTCAACTTAAATCATGCCAATGCAGATGTCACTAATTACTCCAAAAGCACAAAATCATACACAAATCCAGATGATTTCAGCTTCAGAATAATTCAATTAAAGGAATGCTTATAATTTCCAGGGCATGAATGAAAACTAGAGCAAGCTGTTAGGGAATCTGGAAAAAAGCAGCTATCAGAAAGTTTTTGCTTCTGAATGATTTATATTCCATTTTAACATGTGATCAGATGCAGAAATTTGCTAAAATGCAATAATATGAAAAATCTTCTGCTGTTATAGCATTTTTTTAATTGTCACCTTCAAAAAATTGGCCTTATATATAAGCCAGACTTATTCTTATCAATGGTGATTAACTGAGTTGGAACACTGTCTTTATAGTTCTTTCAGAAAAGAGGCTATGGATAAGATGATACAGGGCAATTCAGGATAATATGAAAAATAAAATATCACAGCCTTGGCATTTTACACACTAGAAAGTTTATGACTTGTGCACTAACATTTTCAAAGAAAATCAGAAAATGCTGGAAGTAAATAATTTGTTTGATTCATATTCTTCATACTTTGAGGAAGAGAAGAAAAAATACTACATTAAAAATGAAATGCTGAATATTCATAAAGCAATGTTTTACAACATTTACACATACTGTTTCAATATAATTTCACTATAAAGCAGAAACCTTTTCAGGTTTACATCAAAAACATAATCATAGATATCTGCAATCCTTCTTTGAAGTTGAACAATGCAGAGATTACTTAACTGGAAGCCTTATAAGATATTATTAAAGTGGGACTTTCTTTATAAAAACAAAGATAAACCTTTCTACATAGATATAACTATAGGAAGAGAAGAAATTGAAAATTAAACTACATCTATTATGCAAACCACCACAATGAGCATGTTTCAGACATTCACACATGTGTGAACAATATTGTTTGCAAGTTAATACTGTTGTTCAGTTCCCAGTCTATAATACTGTTTTAATGAACACAATCAAAAGGAATTATTCCTATTTAAAGCTAAAACCCTAGAGTATAAGCTCCATCAAATACCATGGAATACACTTCCCAGAAAACATAGAGGTTTGTAAGGTACGTTATATGATGGATCCAGGTTTGGAAAAGCAAAGAGATGCCCATCTCCTTCATAAAAAAAGGAATAAGTAGAACTTCCACTCTCAAGGTTAAAGCAGTTCAGTTTAAGCAATAAAAGTCACACCATTTTTAACACAGTACCTTGCATCACCTGTTGAATGGCCAGCATCGTCCCAGACACTACATCAGGGAGCAGGTCCATTTTCCAACAATAGTTTGGTGCCCACTCCAAAACAGGCAGCCTGCTCACACACCAGAATCTGAAGTCTTCATAGCGAAAAGCATGGATCTTCCTCCAAACAGTATTTTCCTTTTTTCTCTTTGTTCCTGTCATGCTTTATTTCTACTTTCCTTGTATAATTATTTTTTCTGTGAAGAAGAGAAAAAAATCCCACTACCTTTATGGAAGATTCATTTATATGAATCTCCTATTAGATTAGGTTCAGACTAATAGAGAAACTCAGTCTGCTTCCTTGCTTGCTGCTAAGTATATTTTCAACTGTGCATATATCTAAAGCCTTATGTTCAGCACAGTATTTTTCTATCCTAGTTAGAAATGTACCCTACTCATATTACAGTTTATGATTCTCTTTGCAATCATTCTTCTCCTTATATTCAGTGTAATGCTCTTGCCTTTGGCTTGGATCCAGCATTAAAATGAGGTTGTGCTGGGTGTACGTTCGATGTGGGATGGGCTATGCTAATGTAATCAGGAAGTGCCCAGCTAGATATGAATCTGTTTGCCAAACTTTATTTTAAAAACAACTGCTGTTACTGTGAGGAAAAACAAAACCTGCCTGTCTCTACCCATAGCAAGGATTCATCAGTGCCTGAATTCCAATGCTACGAAGCATATTCTGTAACTTTAGTTGGATCCAGATGTGTTTGATTTTTTTTTCTTTTTTGCAATGTGATACATTAATTAAAGCATTGTCTTTTGAAAGGGAGTTGGGATTAATTTCTTCTTGACACAGTTGACACCTGTGGAAAAGGCACAATAGAAGAGCTTGCTATGCAGAACTTGTCAGGTGCTATGATCTTGACCAGTTGGATATCAATATGGTCTGCACACATACACATTGCCACTGATTAAAATGCTGATAAGGGAATAGCTAGACAAGCTGATTCAGAAGTTGCCAGTCTCAATAATTCATCTTATACCAGAATCAGACTCCTGGTCCATATTGTCTGTTGTGATGGCCATGGCCCTCTGGTCTGAGGACAAACAACTGATAGCCCCAGTCATGGAGAAAGCCCTCAGTATGATCTCAAAGCTGGTGTACAAAAAGAGCTCTTATTTCAGATAAGAACAACTTATCCTTTCTCTGTGACTTGAGGGAGAGAGAAATCAGAAAATACATATTGAGTATGCAAGATAATAGGTACCCCTGCTTATTCTGGCTTCAATTCTGTGAAGCAGCGAAGCAATGTCAGTGAAGCAAAGTAGGGAGAAGGCATTCAAGAAACTGTGTTTTGTATAACTGAGTTAATTTTTCAGCATTTTAATCCAAATTCTGTTTCTTGCTAATAATACAAGAAACTTGAAGATATTTCTAACTGAAGCTGTCCACCATAGGATATACTATATCTGTTCCTTTTCAAATAATTACATCAGGAGAAATATAACATGACAACATATTAATGCCTCTTGTCATCTTAACCACTAATACTTGCATTATATCCTTTTGTTGATAAATTATGTTTTAGATTAACATTATTATAATTATTGTTATTACTGTTCCATTTATTTTTATGCCAACACTGCAACTCTTCTTCTTATCCAGTTCTGATACAGCCTGATAAAATTATATATCAACTTCAGGCTATGAATAGAAGAGAAAGGCTGCCCCAGCTAAATCTGTTTCCCTACATCTGAAGTATTTCAAGAAAAAGAGACCATCATAGGTTTAGCTGATAGATTTATGATTTTCTGGAATAACTATCATAAATGCATCATACCCACCAAGACCACAAAACTTAACAAGCAATATACAGTGCCAATTGTTATGCAAGTTGCCATAAGCAAGTATACATGGCTTAGTTCTTTCAAATTCATTGGTTTCCATGGATTTAAAACTTGCATAATATAAGAGGCTAGCACATAATAAACTGTAAGGTTTACACACACTAAAACTTTTTGTTATTGATAATTTAAATTTTTTTGAAAAAAGTCTTAAAAAAGTAAAAGTCTTAGCCCACCACCTGTTTAGTTTTAGCAAAGTTTTAATGAACATCCATAATTATTTTTCAGTTTCTGTATTGAGATTCAGACAGAAAATACAGGAAATATATACAAAAGAATTAAACAAACACAATTTTCAGAACAAAATGGCTTCTTCAGGCAAAAATCAGCAAGAAATAGTCAGCATTAAATGTTTGCCACTTTAGCCTATGGAAGCTGTTTTTCCTGCTTTTCCTGTTTTTGAATACTGCAAACAAATTTCCTGTATTTTCTGATTGTCTTCTACTAAAGAGACTGAGACATAGTTATATCATTGCTAAAACAACAAATCTAATGATGGCCTAAGACTTTTGCACAGTACTGTACACAAAAGGTATTTTTCTACCATATTTATTTTATTAATTTATTCATTGAAGCTTCTTTATGGCTTCAATCAAACTAACTATAAGCAGCTTTCACACTATTGATAACACATATTAAATGTTAGCTAAATACGGCAAGACTGAAATTTGAAGACATACAGCATAGCAACTTTATAAGTCTCCCATAATCCTTGTGGCATCAGGCCATCTTAACAAATCTAACAAATAAATGAATACATTTCCCTAAAGCAAAGCAGGATGAGGTCAGATGACTACTTGGATGAACTGCCTTGGAATTACATGCAAAGAAAGCATGCAGATTGTAAAGAATGTGTAAATGATACCAGGCACCCCCCATCTTGCACACCTCTTAGCAACTAGAGGTAAAAGAATTTCAGAAAATACCTGAAAATTACCACAGAACCCAATGTTGATAAGCTTGTAAAAGTGAATATCAAAAAATGCTGGTGTATTCGTTCTTCCACTTAGAGACAAGAATTGAATCCCTACCTTGAAATAAATATGTAACTGTTAAGAATTACTGGGAGTTTTAAAGACATCCAGTGGATAGAGCAATAAAGACAAACTGCTTTTATTACAATGGAAAAATTGGGATTTACATAGTATAATAATATAAATAACTGAGAATCCAGAGTATCTTGCAGGGTGACAAATCTAGCCCTGGTAAGTACAGCTTACCTAGCTACACAATTTCTAATATGCAATTTGCACTCAGCATGTCTTATTTTACAGCTATTTAATCTCCTTTCTCCTACAGGCAGTTGATATAGCTAATATGCTTTCTATGGAGACCATTCTCTAAATATCTTTAATGCCTAGTGATTTCTTATTGTCCTTAACTCAGATGCTTTCTTCCAGATGTTATTCTACTGAATATATAATTCTACAATAAAAGCCTAGGCATTTTAGTATCATACACTGTATAACAGCAACAAAGAAATGTTAAAGGTATATACTATCCTTCTGTGTTCACATATTAAGGAAACAATTAGGTAACAGTGTGAATGTCAAGTAATCCAGTATAGAGAACTCATTAAAGTTTTTCCCCTCTATCTCAATGGGTAATGAACAACACTCAAATGGATCTCCTTTGCATAAAAGCCATTCATCTTTTTCTAAAATGTGATTTCTAATTTTAACATACTTCTAATCTTAGGTTATAGGAAGCATGAAGAATCACTGAAGAATGTACAGAAGTAACTTCACAAAAGACAAAAAATTGTGGAATGTATATGCAAAAAAAAAATCTGAAGTTTCTTCAGTCCAGGGATGCTAGAAAGTTTCATTTCACAGCTTCTTATGCCAAATATTTGCCACCCAGAGTTGCTCATAGTGAGATGGGTGGCAAATAAATTGAACAAACAAATAAATAAATGCAGTTTTAGATGTAGAGGAAGCTGGAGGAGATGGATTGACTTCTTATAGAACCAAGTGAGGATTAAGCTTCCTAGTAGTCCTTTTAAATGTCTTAGCAGCAATGCAATATAACTGACTACAGCACTTTTTCTCAACTTTGGGAAATTTAAGACATGTGAACTTCAATTTCCAGAGCCTGGCTGGGAAATTCTGAGAGTTTCTTACATTTCTTAAAGTTCCCAAGGTTGAGGAATACTTTGTTGTTCAGTCGCGCAGTCGTGTCCGACTCTTCGCGACCCCATGGACTACATTACGCCAGGCCTCCCTGTCT
>JANHZU010006568.1:201782-212534 GCA_032468055.1 Acrochordus granulatus | reverse complement strand
GGATACTGTGATGGTCATAAATGCAAGCAATTGTAAGTCACCTTTTTCAGTGCCATTGTGACTTTGAATAGTCACTAAACAAATGGTTGTAAGTCGAGGGCTATCTGTGTTACTCTTTTGTCATCAATATTTTAAATTAAGAAAGAAATGGAAAGTGCTCCAGCTGCAACAAATGAATGGAAATAAAGAGAGACATGTGCAACTTTGAATTGTTCAGCTGAGAAATTCTTAAAAGATGTCATTAAACCTGAATCATTCCTGGTACTTTATTGACCCTGGTGGTCAATCAACTAGCTGGTGAGGGGAGACTCAGAAGTGTGGCTCATCATATTTAGGACAAACAAGTATATAATGCAATGAGCAATATATTTCCAATGAGAAGATTGACACTTGCTAACAATTCTTGTTATATCTCATACTGTACTCCCAAAACCAATGACACATGCCGATTGTAGCTGATGATATTTGTTTCACTTTGTTTTTTATGTTTTCAAGCCACTGCTGACTTCTGGTAACTGCCTGAACTTGTCTCTGCATTTTTCTTGCCAGGATTTCAGAAATAATGTGCCCTTGTTTTCTTCCTAAGGCTGAGAGATACTGACTGTTCAAGGTCATCCAGCTCACTTTGTACCTAAGGCAGAGCCAGAACATATAGACTCCTATATGTTTATGTTATATGGTTATACTGATTTTCCCCACAGCAAAGGGGAGGAACGTGTTTGCATAGGCCCAAATATTGACAAAAGTCTGTCTTTCTTTAAATATTCACTATGATTAGGTTGTAGCCCAAAAATTATCATGTATATACATAGATTTTGTTAGGATGTAATATTGGCATCTCCACATAGCTAACAAACAAGTATAAATTTATCTTGTAAATACATTCAACACAATCTATAAAGCAACAAACTATTGTAAGAATAGCAAGAACAGTACAATACAGCCAAAACAGCAGATACTTGCAAGTTCAATATATTGCAAAGATCAAAACCAGACTACAAATTATACAAGTTCCTACAACAACTTTTAGGATTTGATCTTGTCTCATGGTTTATAACATAAACTGCATGATTTATATATGTATGTATTTCCAGGATATTAATTCCTCCCCTTTGGTTTATTTCATGAACTGGAATACACAAAAACTAGCAACTTCTTTGTTGATGAAAGACCTATTTGACATTGAGAGACTTTTTATATAAGACAACATTTCAGTCTTTGAAGTAATGCCAGGTTTTTGTTGTTTACCATGTGAGACCTTCACAGCACTTTGTAGTGTAAATCACTGTTATTGTCCAAACAGCATGGCAACAGATTGAAAAACAGCTGAAGGCATCAACTGAACATTTAGTAAATTGCAACCCAGCTTCTCTAGATACAAACAGAAGATAAAGAAAAATAACTATAATTAACCACGATTGTCTATTAGAACAATTTCTCTCCCTTTTCATGTGTTTCCTTGCACATGGTGCAAAATCTAAGCATGTTAAAAATAAAGGAAAGAGCAGTTTAGTTATCATTTGAGACTGATCCTCCCTATAAATAGCTGCTCATGTGTGCTGAGTAATTAGACTCCATGTAATAAAGTGTGGATTCAAGTGGGCTTTTGTACTCACTTCTGCTGATCTTCTACTTGCATAGCTAAGCTACCTAATTAGATGGAGGATGGATTAACTAGGAAATACAGAAAACCCATAGTCTTAATTTTCTGAAGTTATCCCTTTCATTTCATGTAAGCCTACCAATTGCCTTTTTTCCTCCCCAAAGGGAATAACTGCATATTTTGTGAGTGGTATTTGTAGCCTGAATACTCTCAGGCAGAAAAATCCTGTTCTATATAACTCATTTAATAGGATTGTTTGTGATTTTGTTTTATACAATCAGAATTCCTTGTCAGTGAAATGTTGGCTTTTCTTTTTGGATTTCTTCAAATATCTTACTTGGTTATTTTCCAAAACAATGCTTTTTTGAATTCTGAAGTGCCAATTCCTGAACTCATCCATGGCCCAAGCAAATGCTAATATGGCAAAAACAAGAGTTAGTGTGATGTGTTGGAATGCAGCTTTTGCATTCCATGCAACATGTTTGCAAAGGTCCAAAGCATCCATAAATTCCTCCAGCCAGGTGAATGATCCTTATAAATAGCAGCAATGCCTTTAAATAAGGAACAAGTCCACCATCACTCATCTGTGTACTACAATGTCAAAGTCCCATGAACAAAATAGCTAGGTCCAAGAGTCCTTATAACAAAGACTATAATGATTTTTCAAATGGAATTTTGAATTCACATAAATAATTCCAATAAAATGCATAGGATTTATTCTAGACACCTTTGAAGAGACATTATAATTGCCACTAGTTGGACCGAACCTGCTAGCAAATAACTACCACAAGCAAACAATGATTTTTGCAAAAGAAGCTGTGCTTTTCATTTGGGATGAAGTGAACAATATAAAATATATTTGTGTTTCTTCCACTAGATGTCACCAAAGCAATATTTTTGTCTGTCCAGCTCCTACTAGGCAACATGTTGCAATCAAGTCTTATGTCAATGTGCTACAATTTTATCATCTTCAATTACTTTGAATGTGCAAAGCACATTATAGATTTAATTATATACTATTTATAATACTATTTCCATGATAGAATATAGCTGTTTTCTATGGGTAAGCTGGTTCACTTAGTCAGAATTTTTGTTATGGAAAAACAAATGCACCAATGTTTTAACCATTAACCTCTTTCAGGGAATAGGATTAGCACTGTATATATAGAAACTCCATGCTTAACATCATGCAAAACCAAGATCCTTATTTTGGTGTTCTCTGAACAAGCCTGAATCAGAAACTAGAAATTTACTCTATTCTCAGTTTAAAATTGTTTTGTTAGAAAAGCAGTGATTCTGTTTAGATATAAAGCTTAAAAAGCCATGGTTGGAAATTCCTTGACTTGTTTATCCACTCCTATCACCAAGAGGCAAATCAAATTGTTTGGCTTTTATGAACCAGTTTGTTTCCTCAATCTCAAAAGCCTGAATTCACAAATACCAGCTATGATTTCATAACAGCAGTCTTGTTGAACTCATGTCTTAATCATCCAGATCTAATTCAACTGCTTGGTTGGCCATCTATCAGTTTACAACAGTTATAAGGTATATAACTTATCCAACTTTAATGCTGATTCTTCTTCAGTAAGAAAGTCAGTTTTCAAATCTTTCCTTTATTCGGTCTTATTAATGTAAGTAACTGTCATTTTAGAGACCATGTAATTGTGATTTGGGAATCACAATTAGGTGAACTAGGGAACAAAGAAACCTGTAACTGAAATTGATGAACAATTGCTAGACAAATAGCCTATGAATTGGTTGAGATCATTTTGATGAGCTAAAGTTGCTGGCTGGGGAATTCTGGAAGTTGAAGTCCACACATTTTCAACTTGTCAAGGTTGAGAAACATTGCTTTGGAGGCTAATTCCACCATGAGGTGTGACAATTTTCTGATTTCATTTCTTATTCATAGTCAGTTTAAAAACTGATAATAGTTTCAGTAATTTACTCTGTCTATATCCAACTTAGAGTGTTAGAAGCCCACATGTGGTGGTACATGTATTTATTACCAGTAGAGAAACACAGAGTTAAGATATACCTTAAAAATAGCATGAATAAGGTAAATAGGAGAGAGTCAGGATTGTCTGCAATTCGTTTTAAGCATACACATCATTGAAAACGTTTCTGCTGCTATGTAATCATCAATAAATGGTACGTTGAGTATTGAGTTAGAAATTTGCAACTTCAGTTCTACTGAATAATTTGTCTAAGTATCTATGTTTGTATTTTTGATGTAAAAGTTCCTTAGATATTAGACAGAATATTTAAAAAAGAGGGAATAAGTAAGTTTATTCACTGGCATGTTATTTTTTTGCTTCTCATTTCTTAAATACTCTAAAAGCTACACTGCCTGATACTTCCATGGAAATAAAAATTATGATATGATTTAAATTCTCCTCATAGTATTCACTAACAAGATTCAGATACTTTATTGGCCAAGCAGTGTTGGACACGCAAGGAATTTGACTCCGGTACAGCAGCTCTCAGCATATTTTTGCAAGACAACAGTAAATAAAATAATAACATTACAATAAATGAAGTTAGATATTCAACAGTAAAGTATGTAGTAAAGCATGTCCAGGAGTTATTTTCTGGAATATGTAGTCTGCAAAGAGTTGCAGAGAATTGTGGAATTGCGACAAAGTGCAAGAGCTCGCTTCACTGAGGCTGCCATTTGCAGCACCATTTTGAGGGTCATTAGGATACAAAAGAGATGCCAAGATCTACATGTAGAGCTGCTGGAGGCAGAGATCCAGGCACTTGCCCTTCACCTCCTTCTCCGTGATGAGTGGCCAGGGCAGTGAGGACAATAGAAGAGGAGGCGGCAAGCATGGGCTGGCTGGGTGGGCAGGTGGCGGGAGAGGCATGGGCTCCATTGGAGGAGCCTCCTCAGGTGGGCTTCCTCTGGCCTCCTCAGTGCCCTTCTTATCCCCCTTCAAGGCAGTGGCAGTGGCAACCTCCTCCTCTTCTCCCTTCGCCTCTTCCTCCTCTTCCTCTGCAACCTCCCCAGTGCTGGCACCAATGGCTTCCCTGCCGCTGCCAGGCAGCAGCTCTCCCCGCATGGCCTCTCTGCCAGCTCTTCTCAGTGGCCCTATCTTCCAACTTCTGCTTCAGTCCATATTTCTCAGGAGTGGCAGGCAGTGGCAGTGGGGGTCTCTGGGTGCCGGCGGCTCTGGCTCTGCTCATGGTGGCGGCTCCCATTGTGGTTTGGCTCTGGCAGCAGCAGGGTCTGTCTCCATCTATCTCTAGAAGGTGGTAGCAACAAACTGCAAAGAGCTTCACCAAGGCTGCCGTCTGTGGTGCCACCTTGAAGCGACTTGAAGCAATTGTCCTGAGGTCCTACAATTAATTTTGCATTCTTCATTCAGAGCCTCCTTGGTGCTTTGCAGCATGCCAGCTTTGCATAAGTTAAACAACATGTTTGCTTGTTTATTAAATTTAAGCAGGTGGTTTATTAATTAAAACATTTTTAAAAAAATAATGAAGTCAGGTAAGATAGGGAGTCTGGAAGGCAAAATAAAAGCAGATGTCCAATAACATACAGCTCTGAGATGTCAGGTTGCCTAGTCTTGATATAATTTCAACATTTGGGGTCTTAGAAAACTATCAGTGTTACTTATTTTTAATCACAAAATGACCCCCCTGAGGCTTCTGTCACACTTTTGCATCTTTCTGTCTTTTTAGATGTGAAATTACTTCTTGTTAGTATACTTTTTAAATCTGCATAAAATTTGCAACATAGACTTCCAGAGTTCTTCCCCCCAAACCAGGATAATATTAGGAGCTTATTTTTCCTGGTATTGTATTAGCCATTTGAGGCTTTAAAGATTAAAAAGTGATTTGTTCCATTTTGTGGAACAAGCACATCTTTAGGGAACCACATGGTGTCACTCTTTATCTAAATTTTACTGGGTTGAAAATTAGTTCAACAGAAAATTGTACTGTAAACTCTAATCTCCTGCTGATTTCGTGATTGATTTTAAACAAGGCTTCATTGTGAAACGACCCATTTACAGAGATTTGTTGAGGATACAAGTACAATCATTTTTTTCATTTCTAACCTTCCAGTTTTTTCTTATTGTTCTTTCCTATTGCAGAAAATCCACTTATTGGAAAACAAATTAAGAATCTATAACTCTCCAGGTGTTACTGAAGTGTAACTTCCAGTAGCCTGAGTCAGCATAACTAATGACATAACAGATTTGGGGTTTAAATTCAGAGCATCTGGGGAGTCACTTCTGGGCCATGCAGCAGGGCAAATAGATTTTATCTTCTAGGAACAGTGTGTGTGTTGGTAATAAAAGTGTTGACTATATAGTAATAAAAGTGTTGACTTTACATAAGTAAAGTTGTGTATATCCTAATAAACTGCCATATAAACCATTTGTTCAAAATAGGCAAGTTTCTTCAACTGATAATTGCAAAATAAACTTCAAAGAGTAAGGAATAATAATCAAAGAAACTTTCGATAGCTAGGAGGAAATATTTGAATGGGGTTTGTGTGTATAATGTATTCTTCCCTTTCTTTCTGATGCCTTCTTAAACCACCTAACTTTTACAGCAAACCTCTTGGTATGCGTACATACATACATACTCAGGGTCTGGCTCATTGTGGTATTTGTGCCTGGATAGGCACTTTCCCTGAAATCCAGCTGGATAATGTTTTGAGAGGGAGGATGAAAGTGTTTGGGCACACTTTTCCCCCATGATAGGTGGGATGATTCACATGTTTGAATCATCAGATGTCATTTGAAAATATTTCATCTGGTAAGCCTTCTAAGCTTAGCTTTGGACATGTTTGGGGCTGTGTTAGAAGGGTATGTGGAAAACAAAGAGTTTTGGACCAGATGGCCAGTGAGGTACATGATTCTGAAGGTTCATCCAACTTTAATGTCCATATATCTTCTGTTATAACTGAGACAGCGTAAACATGTCTGAACCCTTGTTTTTCCTCAATCAGGCACAAGCATGTATGCTATTTGCACAACATAATTATCTGAGTCAATGGGGGTGGTACATCATGGGAATATCAATGAGTCAATTGTCTCAAGCAATTAATTTAGATTTATTCCAAGGATACCTCATGCTTTCACTGCACTTAAACTTTCACTGCACTTAAACTTATACCACCCAGTCTGATATGTTGTGGGAAAATAAAAAAAAAAATAAGTGTGAGGAAGAGTAATTGAAAAAGCAACTTTCTTCATTGCAGAGCTCATTACCAACGCATGATAGTATTATAGTCTCACTAAAGGAGTCGATAATACAATGAAACTGCCAGTTCTCTCATAATGAGGGCACATTTGGTGTAGTGGTGAAGGTGCTGGCCTAGAAACCAAGAGACAGTGTGTTCTGGGTCTCTCTTAGGCATGAAAGCCGGCAGGTGACTTGGGCCCAGTCATTCTTTTTTAGACCAACCTTTTGTGAGGCAACAGGGCTGTTGTGAAGAAAATAAGAGGCAGAAGTATTAGGTATGTTCACCACCTTGATCATACATACATATTAAAAGGCAAGGTAAAAATCTAGTGACAATGAATGTTCATGCGACACTACTATGCATTTTGTGGAAAAAGTGAGTGGGGATTCAGAAACTGACAATTTTTGATCCAAGTTAGTGCGATGTTATGTTCCAGAAGTACTTGTTAATCTCCCATCAGGCATCTCACAAGAATTCCTTTCCTTTTTAGCATTTTCTTAAGCATCTGGTTAGATACCCAGATTGTTTCATGATCTTTATCTGATCAGATTGCCCCTGGACTACCATGTCCAGTTATGGCCAGGCTCTAAGAACAGTGATATATTGGAACACATATGGGAAAAAAGGCCCAGGGTTGCAATGGCTTTGGAAAAAGCTGACCAAGAAATTTTAAGAGTTGTTGAGGCCTGGAGAACTAAAGGTATTTATGAAGAAGCTGGACTTAGTTTGTTGCTCTGCAGACTATGAGGTCCACACACATTTCAAGAAAGATTTCAGCTAAACATTGAAGAAGTGCCTGTGAGATGTTGGTTAAAATTATGAGTTAAAATAGGCATCCTTGCCATTGTTGAAGATATGATTAGGAATGTTACAAATATGGCCTGGACAGTATTGCATTTCTTTTTAACAAGAAGCATTCACAACAGAGAGGCGCAGTGGCGCAAGTGGTTAAGACGCTTGGCTTACCGGCTGGAAGGTCGGTGGCCCAAGTTCAAGACCCGGCTTTGCCGTGCAGCAGGGTGAGCTCCTGCTGTTCCATCTCAGCTCCTGCTAACCTAGCAAGTTCAAAAGCATGCAAATGCTCAAATGCAAGTTGATTAATAGGTACTGCCTACTTCAGCAGGAAAGGTAACAAGTTCCATGTGCCTTTGGAGTCTAGTCATGCCAGCCACATGACCATGGAAGCGTCCTCAGACGAACACTAACTCTTCAGCTTAGAAACAGATGAGCACTCTAGAATCGGTCACAACTGGCAGGGAAACCTTTACCAATTTGCAACAGGACAACATTGCAGAGAGGTTTTCATATAATGAAATAAATTTGATGAGCAAGGCCATTGTCCACATCAGTAACCTCTTCAACTTTCAGTTGGAGGCTAAACATCATTATGCCTGGCAGGAAGTGAGAAATGATGGTATAGATATCTTTCAAATCTATGACTGTTCTAACATGCCCTACAGGCAGCCACATAATGGTACCCTTCTACTATACTTTATGTGATGTTCCAGTGCTTGATCGTGTTCGTGTCTGGAAGTTGTAAATCAATTTTTTTTTCAATGTGCAGCTTTTACTACCCAAAAATTGATGTTGTGTATTGTTAGTATTGTTGTTCATTAGCGAAAAGTCTGAATCATAGGTGAATAGTTTTCACCTTAACATGCATTGTGAATAAAGATGAATAAGAAATAACCTGAATTTATAAAGAAGTCACTGAAATCATTTATAGAAACATTGTCCAAGATTTTACTGCAAACCAAAGGGAGTTTGGTCACAAAAATGGTACATATTATAACCATGTTAAGTACATTACAATGGTGGTATACATTATGAGTCTTTACAGTTTTTTTTTTCTTTTAAATATTCATTTAGCATTGCAATCAACTGTACAGTTCTTTTTACAAATACGTACAACAAGGAATGCAAGCAAACCACAATACTCATAAATAATGCCCAGGTTTACAGGTTATGAACAAAAAAATGAACTAAACCAACAGGTTAGCAAACAACAGCTGGGGCATTTTGGTCCATAGAAACCATTTCTAAAAATAGAAATATTTATATACCTATATGTGTATATATATATTTCCATAGCAGCAATGCTTTCTTCAAGCATTTGGGCTATAAGTAGTTGAAGCCCATTTAGATAGCTTGTACTATATATTTTTACATATTTTTCTTTAAAAAAATCACTATCTACATTTATTAATTTATTGTCTTCCAAATATGGAAGGAACAAACAATGCCCCACGCTGTCCTCCAAGTGTCACACTGACACATCTGAGCTAAATCTGTCTGTGGGAATATACAAAACATACTCCTGCCATTGTCCACCTTACACACTCACTCACACATGAATCCAAATGCACTCTGTGATAAAAACTTTGGAGTTCACAAAAATCTCATCAGGAGGGAAAAAAAGGCACATCTTCATAAAGTTCTTTCGCATCCAGAAAGATCTGTCAAGTTGGGGATATGATCTCCAAACAAAGACACCAAGAGTAAGTTCTGAGGCTTATACTCTACAGCAATCTATGGCAGCAGGTGCTTTTTTTCCCTTCTCCTTTTAGTACTTACAACCATGATGTAGCACCACTTGGGTGAGTGGGAAGAAACAATAGTGAAATGTCATGAGTTCATTTAAAAGGAGTTAAATGTGCTTTTCCAATCGGACAAGAACACACCCCTCACAAAAAAAGTTCTCAGCAAACAATACGATTGAAATTAAGGCTGCAAAGCTGCCACACAGTGAGAAGATGTGCAAAATTTTATCTTTCAAGGTGACCAGACAACTGGCAGCTTGATCAGAATGCCAAAAGAACAATTATTTTTTTAAAAAAGGAAAGAAATCACAAAATTCAAAGGAAGGAATCCATGGGGGGAGCATAGGAGAAGCCCAGAAATGCTTCGGCAGCCTCTTTGAAACTTGCAGTGATGAGGATGCTGTCTGAAGACTGGCCAATGGAGTTTGGGACAGGCTCCTCTGTAAACTCAGGGTCAAAGTGTCGCAGATCATTGGGGCCGCTCTGCAAGAAAACAGGTATTTCGTTGTTAATGACAGGCTGCAAAGACACTTAACACCACACTGTCTTCCTGTTCAAGGAGAACACTCAAGGATCTAATGAAGCCACTTCTTCCTGAGATTAATAGGAAACCAATTCTCAGGTTCCTTCTCACTGTTCACCACTCCTGAGTTCAAACAAAATCCAAGCCAGCTTTCTCCAAGCTGGAGTCGTTCAAAGGCATAGAAACTGCAGCTGCCAGAATTCCAAGCTAATGAATCCGAATAATTCCAGAAGTTGTAGTTTTAGGTTATCTGAAGGGACCTAGCTGGGGAAGCCCATTTTAGCCACTCTGTATAGGGATAATATGCCAATATTAATTAGTTGTAGAGGCTCTCATAAATAACATCCAAAAGCCATGCTCATTCAGTAGCCTAAGCAGTCAAAAGCTTGGATCCAAACAAAAATGTTGCTGGAGGTGCCAGAACAGAGTAACTTCCCATTTCCCTGAATCCTCCTCTACCTCCTGAAAAAGTCTAAGAAATCCTTTGGAGAAGTTTATAAAAGGAACTTTTCCTGACATCTTATCTAGATCCAATCTGACATGCCTATCTCGTACAGGACAGCCAGTGAGTTCAGTATCAAGGCACGTTTACTTTCAACTGAATCCAGTGAGGTTTGCTTCCAAGTAACCATGCATATGATCATGAGACTCATAACAGTGTCTGAGAGGCCTCTGAAAATCATGTGACAAGTGAAACACCCCTTTATATCCACTACTGTATTCATGAGTTTAAAAAATAAACCTAGATTAGAGCTAGCTGTAAAACTACAATTTGGGGAAACCACATTTGGGGAAAGATTTAATTTTGTTTCCTCCAATATATAAACTGAACTGAAGATGTGGAACAAAAAAATCCTAGGTCAGTTTTATTCCTCCAAGATCTCAATGA
>JANHZU010006568.1:179125-193526 GCA_032468055.1 Acrochordus granulatus | reverse complement strand
AGCAGGTTTGAAGTTAATTTTATCTTGGAAGGAATGGTTTTCCAGAAGGCAGGCAGTCAAGTAGCCCCCAAGAAAGGAAAAGCACAACAACCCTCTAACCATCCATTTCTTACCCAAATACCCACCAGAAATAAATGCATTTGTTTTCCTTCCTTGAGCTTCAGTAACGACTTCTTCTGTATCAAGTCTTATTGCCACGTTTATCTTTCACCTCTGGGGAAAGGGGGAGCAGAGAAACCCAGCTTGCCCAGTGCAAACTATGTCCCCGCAGCAAAAGCAACCGCAGCAGCTGGAGCCGCAGGTTGATAAGACCTCGCTTTTCAATCAAGGAACCACAGGGAGGGACTCAAGCAAACCGCAATTTCCTGCCTGGGTTTCTCAGTTCAACAAACGAGCCCTTTGGAAGCAAGACTTTGGAATTCACTTGGCTGCCTTAGGCTGTTCCGGAGATCGCTCGGGGCCAAAAAGTTCCATAACAAGTCAATAGATAAAACAATAAGTTGAAGGGGGGGGGAGAAAAACACATACAATATTCCCAAACGGAAACTGATAATGGAAATTTCCATACAATATTTTCAAAAGGGGTGGAAAGGGGAAAAAAAGCTGATTGATTTATTCTATTATTATCTCACTATAAACCCAGAAGAACAGTGTGCCTCTGGAGGGGTATTTATTTATTTGTATGCCCGCGGCAATATCTCAGAACCCTTGAGTTTTGTTTATGAATGGAGCAGGCCCGGATCTTGCCATTTGGTGGTCTGAAGGTGCAGGTAACAGGTAAGGCCGGGCCTTTACCGAACAATTGATACAGGGGGAATGGAGATGAGGAGGGGGCTGCATCATCCCCCCCTGTAAACAGCGCACCCGTGGAAAATGTGCTTTTTCTTTCAAGGGTGACCTAGAGATCTTACAATGGAGGCCTTGTCCATTTATTGACAGTTCCATAAAAGAATGATCGATTGAATGAAACTTAAAGGAGCGAAGGTAACAGTCTTCTCCACAGAACAGAGCTTTCTCTTTTGCCGAATAACTTCCAGCTTCTGTAGTAACCTCCCCGCAAAAGTTTTGGGAGACTCCAAGTACACCTGATAACCTAACGGATGGGAATACTGGAGGCTGTACTTATAGAGGCCTCTGATTTTGAGAAGGGCGCTGAAGAGATGAAGCTTGGAATTCCAACCCTTTGCATCTTAATACAAATCCATCCTTGCAACCCCGTGTGCTTGGGATCAGATATTAGACAAGTACTCCGAAGGAATGCAACTGAGTGACGCTTCTCTCGTCCTTCTTTTTTAGGGTCTTCCAAAGAAGATGCAGGAGGAAATGCTGTTAGCCGGCTTTTTGTCCCTTCCCAAACTCTGCCCCGCCCCTTTTCCGACGTAGAGTCTGCGCGGACGCGCGCCCGAAAACATTTTCGCAACCGGGAACCGGAACGGGTGGCTCGAACCGAATGTGACAACGCGGAGGACTGGCTCAGCTGGAGAGAGGAGCCCGCGCTGGAGGCTGAGCTGAACCCTCCCCACTGCTGATTCCCTCTCGCCAGCTCGCTTAGCTAATGCAAGACTGCAAAGGTCTCGGTTTGACTAATCCGGCGTCCAAAAGCCCAAATATCGAGGGAAGTCGCGGCCGAAGAGAAATCCAGCTCAGGTTGCATTTCAGCAAAAATTCCACAGCTGTCATAACACACAAATGAAAGCCCCTTCACAGGCAGGCAGCCCCCTTCTCCTTTCCCCCGGTGCTTTCTTCAGCGAGGATGGGCGGGGCGCCCCCTATAGGCCTCTCGTAAACCTTAAATCCCGTTGCCGACGAGGCGAAAAAAACAACGCGCATGCTCCACTTCAGGTTTTGTTTTTCAGCCAACCTAACGAGTTTAATTGAGACACAGCGGCTGAGAAAATGTGCTGCCCAGGTCTTCCGCTGGTTCCTAAATCAGAGGCAGGAAACTCCAGCCTCCAGTGCCCAGCTACAACTCCCGGCAGTGCCACCAGCATTACCAGAAGTGATGAAAGCTGGGGGTTGTCGTTGTGGAAGGTGCACAAGAAGGCCATTTGTTTCTAATTAAAATCCTCTCTCTCTCTTGGTCTGTTTGTTAGCATTCGTCTCAAGATTGTGCAATTATGTATTTCAGCATCAATGCCCTTTAATCCTCAATGGATACATCTCAGTCATATGTCAGCTCAGAATGATTGCTCCTGGAACAATGCAGGTATTCTATCACCCCTAAACTTGTGAAAGAAAAAAAGCCTAGGATTGTGTCCATTAGTGCCAGCCAACTTTCTGCCATAACACTGACACAGAGGATAATGGAAAGCATCCATAAAAGTATAAAGGAAACCAATACTTTCAGCATGTGGATGTTTCTGGTGAGGGGAGTCTTAACTGTGGCAAGGAAAGTGCCTTGCACCCAAATGCAATCCCATATCTCTACATGGGTGTTGTCTAAAGCCTAAAGAGCTACTTGCAGCTATGTCTAGAGTGCTAATCAGTCTGCTGCAATATATGACAGTTTGATTCTGACTACTTTCTCAAGCCAAACAAAACTCTTACTCATTGACCCATCCATGGTACCAGTCCTGCTTCATCCTTTCCCACAGAATCTTTTCTCTTTAAAAGCTCTGAAAGGAACTTAAAGTCTACATAACAAAAAGAATTCAAAGCAACTTTATCATAGATGTGCCATTTCCTCCATTTACTCCTTTAGTTTGCTTTCAAAGAGGGCTTCTCCATTATTTCCACTGCACCAATAAGTAAATACTGTATTTTGCATCCCAATTCTTGTACTGCCTTACTTGATAGAAGTAATCACAATTTGTAACTAAGTATGCCCACCTGGGTTCCAAGGTCTCAATCACTGTTCCTCCAGAGAAGTTGCAAAAGTTTTTTTCCCTTAAAAGGTTACTTTATCAATCTTCAAACAATCAGGAAAACATTACTTAACCAACCTTTTAATGAAGACTTTTCTTCTTTCCCTCTCATAATTCTGTCTCTCTCCCTCCTCTTCCTCAAGATTCCACAACAGCAGAACAGTTCTGTACTTTTAAATTCTTTGGTTTGTTGTAATTCCCAACAATACGTCTCTGAGCTGCTGTCCGCATTCCAATCACCTTGACAGGAGGCGGGCGAAGGATTAGCTGCCCACTTTATAAACCTTGTATTAAAGGTGATTTACACACGAAGATCTAAAGTTCAACGTTAGTCGCGTTGTTGCAACATAATTCTGAAATTTACTGAAATCGTTTCTTGCTTATTAGGTACACAACATGCCCACACGCTATCCTTGAGTGCAACCAGAAATGCAGGTCGCCTATAATTGATGCATTTGTAACTGCAGCCCAGCAAGACTTGAATCAAAACGTAAGTGAAGAACAGAAGCACGCTGGAAACAACAAGAGGCATCAGGGGCGGGGGAAGGCGCCTGCGATTTCGAAATAGTTTTGGTTGTACTGTTCACGCGACTATTTTCGTGGAAGTGATTTGTAGATTGGAATCTCTAGGCTACAGTTTCGGGGTGCGATTTTGTAGCAATAACTGCTTAATCGCATGCTTCGCTGTAGGAAGCATCCAGCAGCCGATTCTCAAATCGGTTAATCCGGAGTATTTTCAAAGATACAGAAAAAGGTGTGACTTCTTAGGGCTCCGGCGGCGTAATGCCTTTGGGGATCGCAGGACAAAGACAGCGGGGAAAGACGTTCCTCCGCTGCTGGGGCGCAGGGGGGATGCCATTTCCGCGTCTAACACTGCTCGAGAGGACGACTGCCGCCGGTGTCATCCCGCCCCACCCAGCCAGCCTCCCACGCGACTTCCCCTTTCTCTTTTTAGCAGCGGAGGGAGACATCTGGGCTCCCGAACATGTGGCGTTTCAGAGGAAAGAGAAGTTGTTGAGACTGGCTTTTCCTGCCGGCCTAGGGGTGGAGGCTGGAGCAGGCGTCCTCTTTCCAGGCCCGGCACCAAGCACTTCCGAACAGGAAAGCGAGAGATACGCAGCCAGGGCTTTCCCGAAACACAACTCGCGGCGGCTGAACGCCTCTGCTCCTCTCGCTCTGGGAGAGAGAAGAGGCGGCGAAGTCCTCGAGTCTCGGGCGAGGCGACATTCCGACTTGGCTTCCACCCGCAGCTGGGACGCGGGGGCGCCCGAGCTCCCGTTCTGAAGGAGGACGGGATTCCTGCGTGGCCGTCGAGGACGGCCCCTGCGACTTCATCGGGACCCATTTTCAGATCGCCGCTTTGTCCCAAATCAGCGCCGCCTTGTGATAATCATATGTCGCTCTAATTAGAAACTACGGCTGACAGATCAAAAGAGTCGCACTGGAACTCTGCCATCTGTTCAAACAAGGGATTGGCGCACCAGGCTTTGAAAAAGGAGGCTCACTTTGGCAGGGTGCTCTGAAGTGCCCAGTCAGGTCTACAACACACTCACAAGTGATTTCCATCAGCAGTTCTGCCCACACCCCCAAGACATGAAGATTTCCCTGTGTGAACTTCAGTGTCCCTGATGACTAAGTAAAATTTCTGAATCTGTTACTCTGATTAGCAGCAGCCCCAGCTTTAGATGCATGCTCTTCCATGCATTGGGTATTTTCTGTTAGGGTTCTGCAGCACTTCATTCCCAAAAGTTGCTTTGTCGTGCATAGAGCGATAAATGGAGATTGTCTCATCTTGGGAAAAGGTGTGGCTCTATAAAGACCTACAGACAGGTGCTGGGTTTGTACCTCTGTGCATCTAAAGCACCTTTTTGGAATCAAATCTGCTATTCAGCTCTAACTGAGATCCTCCCTCTCTCCTTCCCTTACTTCCTTCTTCAGAGCTTCCTGGAGAATACCAGAAAATCCAAACTAGCTGAATTATTGATAAGGAAAGAAATTTAAAATCCAGATCAGGACAATAATTCGAGAGGTTAAACCCAAGGTTACCAAACACCTTTCAGATTTTCTAGAATATTATTTAGACAGAATAACAAAGGAAGAAGAGTGAAAGGATAACCATTTTTGACTATTCAAGTAATGGAATCTATATCTTACTACAAACTTAAATGGGAGAAAACATTGGATATATTCTAAATGGAAATAAATGCATTAGAGCTGTATAGTAGCCAGCTCTCCTCCTTCCCTATACTTGATATACCATTCTGTATAATGAGAAATTCTATAGGGCACAGTGGCTAAGCAGTTAAGATACTGGGCTCAAATTTAAGACCAGTTATGCCACTGCATAACTGGGTGAGTTCCTGTTTCTTGCCACAGCTCCTGCCAACCTAGCAATTTGAAAGCATGCAAAAATGCAAGTAGATAAATAGTACCACCTTTGGTTCTGTGCACCTTGGCGTATGTAGTCATGCCAGCCACATGATCACAGAAGTGTTTTCGGACAACACTGATTCCCTTGGCTGTGAATTAGAGATGAGCACCTTCCTTTAGAGTCAGCCACAACTGGCAAGGGAAACCTTTACCTTTTTATGGTGAGAAATTCTAAAAAAAAAAATTGAAAGCTTGCACACAATAAATCTGAGCTGTCTACTTGTTCTAACATAGATTTTACTAAGAAAAATGTTAAGTTGAACATATTTGTCTCTATTTTGGAATTAACACATACGTTGCCACAGCCTGCATGCTGACAACAAGACACTTGCCAAGAAAGGCCTCCGACTAGAGATCTGCAGCAAGTGGCCGAAGGGTTGCCTGAAGCAATGTTAGCCTGACACATTGCATAAAGACCTAAAGGACCAGGCTCATGACCACATCAAATGGCCCCAGTGAATAGTGGACCACACCACTGTGCAGGACAAATGCTAAAGAAGAAGATTGGTAAACATTATCATTAGCTTACAACAATATAGGCTTTTCCTTACACCTACTTGCCACCATTTGAAATATCCTTTCCCCTTCCTCGTCTCCTAAATTCCTCTTTCAGACTGAGAATTTGCTTTACGTGTGTTGGAGATAACACACACACAAAGAAAGAGGAGGACAGAGAAAGAGCCTTGCATATTCTCTACCAACAGTGAAACAATTACAATTGTATTAATTGTATTGTAAATATACAGTATTACTGGTACTGAGTTGGGGGAGAGTGATGGGGGATATTTTACTCATATTATGGATTTGAGACTGAAGCTAAGTGAGAATAATTTTCATAACTTGCAATAACCTATTTTTATTACCTCCACATTGCTGTTACATTGCCCAACACAAAAAGAAAGCCCAACACACAATCCTGTGCAGTACTTGTATATAAGCTGAGGAAAGTTTCTTAAAAATTATTGGAGCAGGAGGGAGATGCTAAGAGACATCACCAGGTTACAACCAGTCTTAATGCAAATCCCATACATACTGAAGTTGGAGTCTTCATATATTCTGTATGAATATAGTCTCAGATTATGGTCCTTGCACTGCAGAAATCTCAAATTGCTGTATCATAACATTTTGTTAGGTGTTACTCTAATATAGTTTTGTAGAAATTCCAAATAATATAGGAAATTATGCTAGTACTTTTTTAATCTTTATCTTTATGATGTACTGTATTTCTCACTTCCTGTTCATGCTATCTTTGTTAGATTGCTGACTGCCTTTAAATGTGCCTGAAATCAATTCCCCCCCTCAAATACTTAGACTGCAGTGTACTGGATGTACTAATTGCTGCATGAACAAAATATCATTTTTGAAAAAATGCAAAAGTAATTGCAAGCCGACAAGCTAGTGCAAATGACTGGGGATTCAATAAAATTATACCCTCTATCTGTAAAAAAAGAGTCATAGAGCTAGAAGGGGCCATTTAGGTCAATCCCATTCTTCGTGCCATATCCAAATTAAAGCTTTTCAAATGACTATCCAAACCCTCTTGGAAACAAACTCACACAAGGTTGAAAAAACAATATATCTGTCTCTAAGATACGTGAGGCTTTGCATTTTTTACTTGCAGGGACTTCAATAATTTAATAATCTTCCCTAACAGACATACCTATAGTATAATTCAACAGACAGACCTGTAATTATGTGTAACAGGACTTCTGGAAATTCCCATCACCAGCAGCCAATAGCTAAGGATGATGAGAGTTGTAGTCCAATATATCTTGAGAATGCTAAATTGGACAATGCTGTCAATCATATTTTCAAGCACTCACTTGGCAGCATTCATACTAATAGGAAAGGATGGTAAAGACAAATAAATTGGCTTATTAGTTTGCTGAGAATGAAAAACTATTCATTAAACATTTAACCACTCCCATTATATAATACAGTATTTTAGTCTTATTTGAGATTCTGCTTTTCCAAGATCTGAATAAACTGAAACAGTGCCATTCCAGGAGCTTCCATTTATTAATATCTAAATATTATACAGGTAGACCTTGACTTATGACTGGTTGCTTAACCACTGTTCAGAGTTACGATGGACTTCTCAGAGCTATTTTATGACCCATTTTCAAAGTTACAACAGCCCTCCCTACACTCACGCATCCACACACACACACATCCACATGAACACACAAACTCTTCCACAAAGGAAGAGTTATCTGATTATGTTTTGGGCACTTGACAGTGGCTCACCTCACTTCTACAACCATTTGCAGGTTCCTAGGATCACATGACGGCAATTTATGACATTGTTTTCTGGTTTCTGACATTTACTTCCAGTTTCTAGCAAAAAAAAAATCATTGGGGAAAAGAATTCACTTAATGGCCACCATATATGTGTAATGACCACATATATTTGCTTAACAACAATTGTAAAAAAGCTGTCATAACTTCAAATCCAGTCACGTGATGCCTCACAACAACAATGACTTACAACCATAATTTCAGGCTCAATTATGGTTGTTAGTTGAAGACTTCCTGTTCAACCTGCTCTTAGCATATTTACTTAGATATAAGTTCCACTGGACTCCCTATTTGTTTATCTGTTTATATACTTATTATCTCAGTGACCAAAGGTCTCTGAGCTGAATATAAAATATTTAACACTGGTTGACAGTTATTCAGAACACATAAATAAATATTTCTTCGTCAGTGTCATCGCTTACATTTTTGGCCACATTCTGCTTAAAATATTCAAGGACATGATGATAATTTTGCCCACATAACTATGACCATCACAGGATAGTCATTTAACATTCTGGGATTATTTATTCTACTTGCCTTGACAACAGGATTACAAATCACGCATAGATCAATGGATAATGAATAAAGAATGTATAGTACATTTTTATTGGTACAAGACTTGAACTTCTCAAAAGACGGCCAGACACCTCAAACAAGCAGGACAATATTGGTTGAAAGAGTTCTGCTAATCTTTGAGTGCCACCACCCAGACAAACAGGACAAACAGCACCATTCAAATAAATCCACTGTCTACTTTATTTTAAAGGTAAAGGTTTCCCCTGCCAGTCATGGCTGACTCTAGGGGCAATACTCATTTCCATTTCCTAGCCAAAGAGCCAGCGTTTGTCTAAAGACACTTCAGCTCTGATTGTTCATTGGAGGGACAGATACTGAAGCTGAAGCTCAAATACTTTGGTCACATAATGAGAAGAGAGGACTCATTGAAAAAGACCGTGATGCTGGGAAAGATTGAAGGGAAGGGGAGAAGGTGACAACAGAGGATGAGATGGATGGATAGCATAGTCAGTCTGATGGGTGTGGGCTTGGGAAGACTCCGGGAGGCAGTGCAGGACAGGGAGGCCTGGAGTACTGCAGTCAATGGGGTTGTGCAGAGTCAGACATGACTGCACGACTGAACAACAACAATGGTCACATAGCTGGCATGACTATATGCCAAGGAGCAGAGATACTGTTACCTTCCCACTGAGATGGTACCTATTTATCGACTTGCATTTTTACATTCTTTCAAACTGCAAGGTTGGCAGAAGCTGGGGCAGATAACAGGAACTCACCTATTGCACAGCAGCACTTGGGTCTCGAACTTGGGCTGTCGACCTTCCAGCTGACAAGCCCAGAGTCTTAACCACTTGTGTCACCACACCGCCCAATCATACACCATACCATGTTTAAGGCATGGTAAATGAAAAACTGTAACCTTCTGGAATATAGAGGTTGGATAATAAAATAATGAGGAGTGGTTCTGGCAAGAATCATTCCCTTGTATGGAAAATCATAGCATTTCCTTAATTACTTTGTTCTATGCTTAATATGATATGACAAACCATATTTCCTATTTAGATACTTTTACTTTTTAGTTGGTTATTGAAAGGGTTAGGGTTAGGGTTGAATTATCAAGTGAATTATAAGAGTCTACTTCAACAGTGTATATTAAAAGTATTTGAGCATGGTATCCATGTGGTAACAATATAGAATTATTTATTTATTAATTAATCAAATTTATTTAGCCGCCCATTTTCTCCAAAAGGGATTCTGGGCAGCACACAATAATAACATTCAAGCCTTGAAACTTTTAATTAAATCAAAACCATATGTACATGGTTCCTTTTTCTTTCATTTTTCTTTCGTTTTTTTTCTGCCTTTTTAGTATGTTTATTTTAATCACCACCAAAGTATGCAGATTCTTTTCTCACTGTTTTTCTTGTTTTCTTGTTTCTGTAGTTATTTGTATTCCATTATTTAAAACATTTTGTTTTGTTTTAACAACAGAACTTGGACATAGTGCTTACTGAACTCATAAAGATACAGCTTCAAAAATACATCAGACATTAAACTACTGTATTGTTCTTTATCCACTTAATACAAATAACAAGCAAATTCTGTTCAGTTCCTTCAGAGAGGCTTGGAAATCTTTTGTGATGTGATAGATCATGTACCATCAAGTTGGTGTTGATTCTTAGCAACCATATAGATTGCTTTTCTCCAGGAGGATCTGCCTTTAACCTGGTCCTTTAGGTCTTCCAACAGTGTGTCCGTCCATTGCAATTGAGCCCATCCAACTTGCTGCTGGTCATCCTCTTCTCTTTCCTTCCATCTTTCCCAACATTATAGACCATCAAAGAGTTAGATCTTCCATAATGTGTTTAAAATATGATAATTTGAGCTGGTTAGTTGTGCCATGAATGAAAGCATTGGGTTGATTTGTTCTAGGATCCATGTTTTTTTCCAGTCCTTTGTAGCTACTCTACCATCATGAAGATGTTGAAGTGGTGGATAGCATCTACCTTTTAGGATCACCAATCAGCAAGTAAAGGAACCAGCAGTTGTAGTCTAGCACTTGGTTGTTGTAACTATTAATTCAGTCTTGTTTATATTTAATTTTTTTAACAGAATCCTTGACTTTCATTACTCCAGCTTGCAGGTCAATTGCATTTTCAGCAATCAGAATAGCACATGATATTGTTGTTTCATTTTATTGTAATTGTCTTAACATTTTGCTTGTAGCTCATTCTTGAATTCACTGTTTTTTAAAACCTGTGTCTGTTGACAGTTTTCAGATATAACCAGGTTTAAAACATAAGAAATCTTTTCATAGCCTGGTAAGAATGAATTTGTTTCTGTGTCCTGGTTTGAAACCATGCACTGTCTACTTGATGTAAATAACAAAGAAATGTTCTCAGCTTTATCTAAAACAAGATTACCATAAAGATTTTCTAAAATAACTCAGATCTCCTCTGTAACTCCCCAGGCAAGCATTCATATAAGCCTTTGTAGCTACCCTGATAATCCTTGTTTTGTTATAGATGCATAACAAAGGTGTATATCAAATTTTGCTTTTGAGAAATGTACCAAGGTGATACTGACAGGATAGCTAGTATCATATAATACCAAGAGGGTTGACACACTTATCTGAGGAATGTTTGCCTTTTCATTTTGCAATCACAACTTGACAAGGCAAGTCATACTCCTCTGGGGCAATTACCTTGGATGCACCTAAAATTGTTTTAAAAACCTTGTATTCATAACTTAATGTTTATTTAAAAAGATGATTACATGTGTATCACAACTGTGCATGCTCGATTAATAAAGCTCGATTACAGGCAAAATGTGTCAAAATGTGATGATGGCAGTACTACAGTCATATCATTAAAATAGGATTAGGAACAATATTTAGAAATCATCCATAATGTATTCACAGACCAAGTTTCAATGACAATAAAAAAGAAGGGGTATCGATGTGCTGTAATAACTGAAGGAAATCACCATATCCAAAAATAAAGAAAAATAACTTAAGGAGAATCTCAATTCAGTAGTTCCATTAGTAAACTGTCAATTTATTAACAGTCAAGGTTATTTTAACAACATCTTGTTCCAAAGATGATTTATCTTCTTTAAATTCTTCCTAGCTTCTCTACAGATTTAGAAGATATTTTATTGGCATGCTGGAACCCAACAAGAGATCAATACTTTAAGTAAATTCACTTCAAATGATTTCCTTTTGAATATGAGTGACTTAGAAAAATTGCTTGTGAATATATATGTGTGAATGTGTACTAACTACTGTAAACGTTATGAATCTGACGCTTTAGCAGCCTGTGAGGTTCCTGAAATTTTAGGTTCCTTAACAAATAAAACACTTGAAAAACATTCTATCAGGAATTTAAGCGTAAAGTGAATATTTGTATTAGTTATATATCTGAACCTCAGAATGACAAACTAGAATATCCAATTAGAAAGAATCTATGGTTCCAGTTGTTAAGAATTGTATTATATTGTACTGTATGTATGTGTGTATGAAATTAATTCAGAAATACTATTTTGTGTTTATTGTACATCTTAAAAATATTTAGAGGTTGACATTACATTATATATATGTATAATATGTATATGTAGTATATGTGTGTATGTATTCCTGTTGTTTGTATTCCCATGATGATGATGATGATAATGATGACAAGATGACAACATCTTGCCCTTCATCCTGTTCTTCATATTTGGCTAGGAGAACATGGAACATATTGTCTGACAAAACTGAGGCACCATAAAAGTTGAATAGTTCCACTTTTCTTTGTTGGCAGCTACAATACGGACTCGTTTTTCTTCCTTTTATTTTGGATATATTAGAACCCTATTTATTGTCATTCACCATTTTCACTTCTAAGCTTAGAATAGATAGCCTGGAATTGAATAGATATTATCTTTCCAATAATATCTGTTCAATTCTAGGCCACCTATATGTACTCTACCTTGATGACCTATCCGTTTTTCTCTTTTTTATATCTTCACAATGTGATTTACACATCCAGAAAGGCTCTACAGTCTCTTTTAAAGTCTTTCTCTCTTTTTTTTTACAGAAATCCTTCTTTCCAATTCCAATGGTACTTTTAGTATTGCTTATTTTAGGAAACAGCCCAGCTTCTTTTTCTTTTCAGCTTATTCTACTTATAATTGTTCTTTAAAACATGTCTACTTGAAGTCCAGGATACATATTTGACTTCGCTCAGTTTTAGTCTCTTAAAATCTTGAACTCTAGCATTATATAATCATTATACCAATGCTCCTACTACTTCCCCTTCCTCAATTAAATCTTGCCAATTTGTTGAGGATAAAGGATCTTTCCGTTCCTTTTTTCTCTGAAGGAGAAAGCTCTCAACAAAACAAGCTCAGAATTTTGAAGAAGGACTATACTTTGCCAAGTGTATCTCCCAAATGGTATTCGGGTAATTAATATCCCCCATTGTGAAACAGATATAAAATGGAAAGCAGTGTTATACAGTAGAGAAAAGGTTAATTTTTTCTTCTAACCTTAGGGTCTGAAGGCTGCTGAGTTTTAGATTACCATCTAGACAACTTTGACTCTAAATCATTATTAAAAGGAGATAGCTAAATACGTCTGAAACTAAGGCTGGAAAATAATGTTTTCCTTCTTTGTCTTAAAAATATTATTTTTTAGCCATTTGAATCTGATAAATTACACATAAGATTAACCTAGAATAAAGAATTGCTTTGAATATTGGGATAGCCAAAGAAAATATACAGAATATTTATTGGTAGCATCTTGGAACACTGCAAGTTGGACATGGATATATTAAAAAGTTAGAAATTATGTCCAGAAATACACCTGATAAGTCTGAAAAAGAAGACGTCTGCTTTATTAGCCCTTTCTCTCAAGAGCAATTCTTGGGTGAAGAAATCAAAAGTGTAGGAATAAGGAATACAAGATAATAACTCTTTTTTCAAGAAGATAAAGGAACAATAAATGCTGTAATAGTTTTTGCATTCCAGGAGCCCAAAAATATTTGCTGAACATTTCTGTTTGGATACTAACTTCTATGATTTTTCTTCCTCTGATCTACCACAGCACAACCTGTTCAATAAATAGCAGTCATTTTCTAACAGTTATCTTCATATCTTACCTGGTGATACCATGGATTGCTCCTGAAAGAGAATCTTTTCCTACAAAAGCTGTGTTTTATGACTCAGCTACTATCCTTCCCAATGTTATGATTTCTCCATTGAAAGGTATAGTTGAGAAAAGTTAAAATGGCTCAGGAGAAAACCTTTCATTACTGCCAAACCTCAGCAGGACAGTTGATCTGCAGTTAAAAAACTCATCCAATTCACGTGATAGATGCATGTAAAACACAGCACATAGCTATGGAAAACTGCAGAGACTAAAAATAAAAACACTCCTTCTCCTTGCACCATTTTCCAATTATTTGCTGTCCTTCACATAGATCTAAACATTCTCAACATAAAAGGCACATTCCAGCCATACCAGTGGAAAAAAGTACATTTTTGAGAATCCATAGCTCAAGAACAAGAGGATCCAAAGATGGATTCATTCAGTGTTTAAATTCAATATTACTCTATATATATTTTTTTGAGACTAGTCAAGGTTAGGTAGGCACTGTGATGTCAGGTAAGACTATATTATATATCTTACTTCAAATATGTATGACATCAAAAGAATTCAGATATGCAATTCAAAGATGATTTATCTACCCGCCTACATACTTTAAAATACATACAATAGGATATACAAGTTTTGCTAAAATATGTGATGAAATCAAATTCTTAAGATATTAGAATTATTGAATCATGACAATTGATTTCCATTGATTCTGAACTCTAGGCTCCCTAAAACTCATTTCCATTTGGACAAATGAGCTGCATTTCAGGAAAAAAAATAAAGAGATACAAATCTAAAATTTTGTTATAAATATCATATTTTATAGAGTAGTGCTAAAAATTACTATATCTGCTTTGTGCCTTGTATTAATAATTGACATTGTTCACAAAATTTCTTGTTCTCATTCTGTAATCTCTAGGAGCTGGAAGACTCTTTCAGATTTTGGCTGTGGATAAATCCAGACCCACTTTGGTAACAAATTTCTTACTCAGGAGATTCTTTGTTAAGCAAACCAAGTTTTAGTATTACATATACACACAAAAATATGTTTGCATGTATCAGGGAATTAGGCAATTCTTGGTGCTCTCTGAGTTTGTTTGTTTACTTGAAGACATTTCATTACCCAACTAGGTAATATCAAAACATCTGCAAGCAAATA
>JANHZU010006568.1:148445-175583 GCA_032468055.1 Acrochordus granulatus | reverse complement strand
TGCCAACTATTTTATTTCTCAATACCAGATAACAATAGTTATAAAAACAGCTAACCACAAACTTCACAATTAAAGACTTCATCAGCAAACCCAATAAAGAATTAGTGCACGTAGAATCTTCTCTCATCCATCCCAAAGAAAAACCTACAGGAAAATGAGTATCAGTGCCTTTTTGATGGAAAGTCAGAATATTAAAATTAATATTAAAAAAAACACTGCATCATGGCAGTAGCCCAGTCATGCAAAAGGCAGTTGTTTTGGACAAATGTCTTGTTGGAATAATATGATCATTGTCAGGCAATGAAATGTCAACTGGAAACCTTAGGTTGACTCTTGATTATGATAATCAAGAAAGGCTTCATGACAGAAAAAAGAGAAGAGGAAATGTAATTACTTCACATTTATTGTTTTTCAGAATCTCTGTCTAGTGTGTGAAAGAGAAATGGACATTCATCTTTGGTAAAAAGAACATATAAAATCAGGTATTTTCCATTCTCTCTGAATAAGCATTATGTCCAAAGCAACTTGAAAGGAGAACTGGAAATTATGTTCAAGAACTTCAGACCTCTATGCTTTAGCTTGCATGATTAACAAGGGTTAATATAGCAGTGGCTAGGCAATTACAAAGACAGAGGGGAACTGTTCAGAAGTTTCTTAAGCTGCCGCTACTAAGCGTAGCAGATAGCAAAGATATTAATTTGAGATAAAACAAGTTGGTACTACACTTTTCTCCCCAAATTAGACTATTATTTTTCACAGTATACATACTCAGGTAATTTGTATGATTGTAATGGCCCTTTTATTGGGGCATGGTGGCCGAGTGGCTAAGATGCTAGACTTGTTGGCAGAAAAGTCAGCAACTCAGCAGTTTAAGACCCAAAGGCCACTGCATAATAGGGTGATCTCCTGTTACTTGCCCCAGCTCCTGCCATCCTAGCAATTCGAAAGCATGCAAAATGCAAATAGATAAATAGGTACCACCTAAATCGGCGGGAAGGACAGCATTCTGTGCACCTTGGCTTATAGTTATGCTGGCCACAGGACCAAGGAAGCACCGTTGGACAACACTGGCTCCCATGGCTGTGAATTGGAGGTGAGTACTGCCCCCTAGAGTCAGTCTGACTGACAGAGGAAATCTTTACCTTTTAATGGCCCTTTTACAGATAATGAATAATAAAAGTCTCATAATCTATACCCAGAATTCTGTTCTCCCTAGGGGTAGGCAATATTATACCAAATCCAGAAAAGAAACAAGGAATAACAATAAAACTTATCTTCTGGACATCCACTTTGATGCAATGGACAAAATTTTACTTAAAATGTCAACCCCAAACAACAAAGTCCATGTTTCTAAAACAGTTTGGACAATCAATGTAACTGACAACATTTGCATTATTTCATGTCATTCATGTAATAATATTAATTATATTTTATAGCATTGTGTAAATTCACAATTTAAATTGCTTGCAAACATGACATAAAATATCAAATGCAGTATTACAGAAACAACATTGATGACATAAATTTGTATTTAAGAAGATTTCCAGTTAATGGACACCCATTCAGTTTCTGTTAAACTAAAGTTTTACTGTAGTTAAGAAAAGAAAAGAAAGATATGAAATAAGAAAATATCTACATTTTAAAACAGTACTAACCACTTTGGCTAACAAAATGGTCGCATCTCTATATTCAAACTATTACTGTATTAGCCTCCAATTTTAATTCCAGCTGCCACCTTTTCCAATACTGTCATTCATATATTGTAATAATTTTACATGTACAGAATCCATATGTATCCACATCTAACTTGCTGCCCCATTCTGAGCAGTCTTTTTCTTAAAATTTAGCAGCTTCTGTCATTCATACATTGCAGTAGAATCTTTCTTTCTACCCTCCTTGAACCTCATTTGCCTCATTATTATATGATTATTCTCTATGTTCCCTTATTGTCCATTTCGTTTGTTGTTTCCCTCTATTTGTTGACATGTTCAATTGTCACTAAGAAGCATCCTTTTGTTGTTGTTTTTGCTAGAAGCTTGTGCTCTGTCATTTTCTATCCTTTCTGTTGCCCAAGGCTTTCATGTTCTGTTTAGTTTTTGCACAAGAGCTTGTTCAAAAAGCCACTTAGATCTCTTCCTCTCTGAACTTCTGGGAATTTTGTTTTTGTTTTGCTTCTCACTGGATCTCATATCTTCTTATTGCTTCACAGGATCTCTTTTTATCTGTTCCTCCATTTCCTCCATTATTTTCCATTTGAAAATAATAATTTCAAATCCTGATGATATGTTCCCAAGTCATCCAGGTCTTGCTAGCACTTCTAGTATGTTTAATTTTCCAAGATTAGCTCATTTCCTCCCCATATCAATAATGATCTACAGTCTATACCTGAAAGTGCCCTGGCTGACTGGATTGCACTTATAATTTTATTTTTTTTACGATGTATTATATATGATTCCAGTGCTTCTCATTCATTCATGTCCTGATGAAAAGTCTGCCTTTAGGTGGCTAAAAGCAGGAATTTGCAAAAAAAAACAAAGATTTTTTGTCACAGAAATCTATGAATCTGTTTCCTGTTTTGTTGGGTTTACCCAATCCAAACCTTCTAATTCCAACTGCCTTCATTTTTCCATTTGGTGTACTCCAATCACCAATTAGTAGCATTACTGTGTATTCTCTTCTGATATTGCATCTAGTACTACTTGTAATATGCAACAAAATAATTAGTGCCTCCCACCATTATATCTGTAATAGTGGTACTGTATATGATTGTGTAAAATTGATGTTTGTGGATATCATCTAATTCTAATAACTGTATACAGTCACTTATTAGGCTAAATCAGTACATACCTAGTACTGTAACATCTCTTTTGAGCATCATTGCCATTCCATTCCTTCACCTTCTGAATAGCATATCACATAACCATCTGATTTAAAGTGGCCCGTTCTAGTCCAGTATTCCTAAAACATTCAGTTTAGTGAGTTTCACATGCAGCTTGATAAATTTGGGAATTTATCTTATTTACAATATATGTATTATTCAAATTCTATTGTGCACCCAGGCACATACAAAGTCTGTTTAATCTCCACAAAGTTGTTTAATCATGAGTTTGAACTTGTAACAAAAAAGTTCATTAAACAATGTACTATGGAGTTTGACAACTTTCTTTCAACAGCAGAATTTTATGTTTCTCTCACTCAGAATCAGTCAGTGCCTTTTTTTTCCTCCTCCTTTCATCTGTAGTTATGAAAACTACTTTCTTATTTTTAAAGACATTTCTTCTGCAGCAAAAAACATTTTGACATTGATTTTCTTGGTTTTGCTTACAACAGTTGAAATAAAGTATTTGCAATATTTCAAATACATACAGGTTTTCTATAAACTCTGCACATCAATTCTGGCCAGCTTTGGAACAAAACTGACTTTCCATTTCAATCTTACTTTAGCCCTGGAATTTGCCTTGAGGGTCTTGGAAATCACACTGGTCAAGAGTAGAGCAGTAGAAATGTAAGCAAACGGACCATTCATTGTTTATTATTTGTTTTCATGATACTGTTCAGAGTATCCATTTGAAAAATCTAAATTAGGATTTAGAATTCTTCTCTGTATATCTGCTTCATTTCGGATGGCCAGTTGCAGAAAATACCACTTTCATAGCTCAATCCAATGACAGTTTTACGACAGAATTCTGCAGAATTTTATCTTTTCTCAGTGCTGTATAATATTTACTCCAAACTGCAGAGACTTATAATCTGAACATTTCATCTGAAGGTATTAGCAAGTATTGTTGTTCAGTTGCTCAGTTGTGTCTGACTCTTCACAACTCCATGGACCACAGCACAACAGGCCTCCCTGTCCTCTATCTCCTGGAGTTTGCTTAAACCCATGATCATTGCAGTGATAATGATTAGCAAGTATGCCCAGCTTTTAGCTCTCTGTTGTTTTTTTTTATTCAAACCCCAGTGAACAAATGCCTGAAAAATGTAATGGACTGAATGAGGACTAATAAATTGAATTTCATTCTAAACCACGTAGAAATATTGTTAGTGATTAGCTCATTTGCCATGATCAGAAATATTTAATCTTTATTAGAGAGGGTGGTACTTACTTAAATTGATCTTTTCTAGCCTGAAAATAACAAGCACTGTCAGTAAAAGGACAATTAGGTTCAACACTTTAAAACATTTGTCATGTTTCTTATGGCACACCAAGTGTGATCCTATCTGAGTGAGACAATCTTGCTTTTGTAGCAACATTGCAAAAATTTCTGCAAACTTTCTAAAAAAGGCAACTGGACTTTCATTATTAAATGTTACAGGGAATCATTTTGCTACAAGACACGACTTGGATTAATGAGAACAGACATAGACAATCTGGCTTTTATTACTCTGATAGTCTCCTGTTTGAATTCAGTCATGAATATTATTATATTCATATAATATAATAATATATTCATCATATTACATTTAAAAATTATGAAAAATATGTGAAAGCAGAAATTAAAATTTCCATATTAATGTAATGTTACATAACAATGTTTATCCTGAGAACCAAAATCCCTCTTACACTGTGTCTTCAGACCAGACATACATTTCATTTGGCAAACATTTCTGTAGCTTTAATTAGAAACATGTTTCTTGATACATTTGAAATTGTAATAAGTGTGTATTATAGAATAAAAGACAAAGTAATTTAATGTACTAAATTCACTGTCAAAAGGCATAATGCTGTAAATGTCTTTACTGCATGCACACATATAAAGTAATATGTAATATTTCTAGACATTTTTGGGATAACTTCTGGTCTAGCTAGCTAAAGTCAGTGCCATTGCTAGCAATCAATTCTTACTTTATGCTTACATGTGCCTGTCCATATTAGTGTTCTCTTCACTTTTCCACTTGGAAAGAAGTAACAACCACATTTACACCAGCAGGATTTCCTATAGGATGATTCTGTACAACTTAGCCAATTCAAAACCAGTTTAAAAATGGTTGGCTTCAGTCACTGCTTATTTACATAATAGGCGACTGACCTATCATGTCTCCAGTTTGAGTCATGAAACAGATTTATAGACTCCCCTTACTGTGCAATTTGTTCTACCATCTATTACTTTCAGAGAGGAGGAGGAGCAGCTGTGTACTGTACAGTTGCAGATCAGAATCTCACATAATTTTATCCTCTCAATTTGCAGGTTGTCCTTTCCATTCCCCATTTGATACTCTGCAGTTCAGACACATAAATATTATCCTCAATAATAAATCTATCCTTTATAAAGCCATGAAAGCATATACTTCATTTAAATTTAAACCTCAGAATCTACATCTTGCTTTCCCAGCTAGTTATTTTGCTCCCAATTGCTCCAACTGTATAAATAAATAAAATAACAACTCATTTTCTCCTTTACAGTTTGGGGAAAGCCAAAGTGTTTTTTCAACAGTTACTTAAACTGTGGTACATCCAGGATTGATTACCACAATGTACTTGCCTAGGACTGTCCTTGAAGTTGATTCATAACAAAAACTAATGCTGAGTGGTGGAGCTAGAGAACCCTGGTATCAAGGACACCTCTGTATTTAAGTCTAATCTCAAGATTTTAATTCAGATTCTGTTTTATATCATCTAAATTATGAATGACAAGAGTGAGTCCTTTCTCTGTTTTTACAAAATTCCAAGAAAATGGAAAGCCCATCTTTATATGCCTATGTAGAATCCATTTTCTATAAGGAAGTATGGGCTTTAGCTCCAAAAAGCTTTCTGTTGTGGGCTTGATCTGAATATTTTAAGGATTTGTTTTAAAAATATTTTATCTGGGTCTTGTGAAAAAGAGCAATAATAATATTATAACTAAATAAAGAACAATTCTTAACTACTGTAAGGATTCGTTTAACAATACTAATTGGACTGGAATTTCCATTGCTTAGCTATACGGTTGTAAAGTGCAACATTATGTGATTGCCTTGCTTAGCAACAACAATCCTGTGAGTCCTCGTTGACTGATCTCAGGTCATTAATTGAGGACCTCACATGACTGGATTTGTGACTTCTTTGCTGGCTTCTAACAAGCAAACACTGAGGAAGGCTTCAGAAAATTGCAAATCCTAGTCACAAGTCTTTCCTTAGATAGCTCGCCAGCAGGCTGGTGGGTGGGTGAGTGTTGCATACTATAGGTGGGCTAGGGATGGCAAGCATGGCAAGTGAGGGGGATGCTGTGGTAAGTCACAAGTGCAAGTGAATGAGGGAGGGGCACTGTGGCCCAATGCAAGTGCAGCTGCAGGGGTGCTGTGACACAGCATGATGGTAGCCATGTGTGCATGCATACATTATGGTGTGTGGATAGAGAGGTGCTGCAGGCAGTTGTGCACTACTGAGAGTACAAGATCCTCATTGAATACTCTGTAGCAGGGTCCTCAGGAGAAAAACAAGATGAGCAAGAATGACTTGCAATCTTAACTACTGGCTTCCCCATTGACTTTGCTTGAGGGAAACCAGCAGGGAAAGGTTGCAAATGATGATTGTGTGACCATAGGACACTGCAACCATCATAAATGCCTGAATCAAGATCACACATCCGCAGGGGTGCTGTAACAATCACAACTTTGAGGATCAATTATAAATACCACTCATTCAGTGCCATTTATTAACCAAGCTCTATCTGTAACCAAATGTACATATGGGAAGCAAACTTACATGGATGAAGACTTTTATATACAAAGGGCTAATATTATGCCTTACAAGATAGTATAATCAAGCTCTGTTATCTTCTGTAAAAATACATTTGTAAATAAGTGCTGTGAAATTTCCAATTCACTGTTTTGGGTGTATAATAGTATATATCTTTAAAAAGCATGTGCAATATTTAACATGGCCAAAAATATCTTAATGCTTGATTTTGTATCCTTATAAACTATTTTTATGGTAAGAGAACATTTTAAGGGAAGACTTTTCTTGCAATCAAAGTTCAACAACTGTTATCTCCAAATTGTTATCCTAACATAACAATATCCCAGTTTAAATGGATGAGTTGCAGGTTGGTTCAAATATGTCCCACTTGTTGACCATGACCTATGGGCAGTTCTAAGTGTCCTTAAAAATTAAATTCTTGGCTCAGTAAATATTAAGAAGGGGCCTTTATTTTATGTATAAAAAGCAAAGAGATACAAGTAAAAACTCTTGATCTTTCTAGCATTTATTGAATCTTTCAGACTCCTTCAGACTCTTTCACATTTTGCAATGTGATTGCATCAAAGACTGAGATGAATGCAAGAGAGGTCGAGAGGACAGAACAATGAATTCTGTTTTTAAGACTTACTTGAGAGCAAGACTGTCATGGAGGGAGCAATGCCAAATTACATTCTATATCCAAACAAGACAAACAAAACACCTTATTACAATATTACAATATGTAAAACAAAACACCTTATTACTTATTACAATATGTAATTCTCCCCCATTATACCTTCCCAGATGCAAAGACTCAATCATCCTAGATTCTTTTGAAATCACATGAGCAAAATGTTTATTTCAATTGTCAGCCTAGTTGTTGGGAAGGGACTATTTAGGAAATAGCTTGAAATTGTGACTGCAAAACTGTATTTTCCATGTCAGAGTGTTGGCCTGCCAAGTTAAGCAATGACTTAGAGGCTTTTGCCAAGCGAGATAAACATAACACTTTGCACACCAGCTGGTATTGGACTTAACAGTGAAGAACACTGAAAATGGCAGATTCTAATTGCTTCTCCAACAGCATATTAACTTTTCAGAAGAAATAGCCAAACTCTGTGACTGAGCAAATGAGCTGAAACATAACCTATTTTTTAGGGCAGAATGCAAAAGAAGGAAAGAAAATTGTTAATCTGTAAAGTTAAAAAGCTACCAGACTTTTTAGTGCCTGAAGGATATCTATATCTTAAGCTACAATATCAATTTCCACCAATTTACAGGACCTGACCAAAAGAATTCTCATGCTATTTAAGAAAAACACAGATGTCAAGTTTTATTAATTCATGTATTTACTTATTTTTCCCATGTATATCCAGCTACTCTTTTAAGAGAGAATGCAACGAACTGAAGGTAGTGGGACATCTGAATCCCATTTGTTCATCCCAAGATCAGAAACTCTAAAATTTGGTGTAAAAGCATTAAATAGCAATGGTGCAGTTTGCCGTCATTTTTTCAGATGGGGGGGCTTCAGCCTTTGAAATGATAATTATTCTAAAACATCCTAACTTACAAAACCTGCAAAATTGATTTTCACCAACTAATGTGATGTTATGTCATTTTTTTACTGTAGCTTTTATTTTAAAAAGTGTTCACTCAACCTCCACACAGCCCCCACCATTAAAAACTCAAAGTAGTGCACAGAAGAGCAATGTCTCCATTTTTCTCTCTCATAACACCAACTGGATTAGATAGATTGGACTGTGAGATACAGATTGACAACAGTCTCAACTTATGTTTATAGTGGTATGTGAAATGACCCTGGGAGACAAGAGAAAGAGCCACAACTTAGATAATGGTCTGATAAAATTCGAATTCAAAAGAGAGGATTGAGGAAAGATCCTCAGAAGGAATCCTCCTTAGTTTTCAGGGCTATAGTAACATTTGCAAGCTCCTGTTCATAAAGGTAGAGTTAGTAAGTTGTGCTTCTTGATTGGATTACTTCTCAAGGCTAATCTGCGGCTCTTGTCTCCCAAGGTCATTCCCACATATTGTTATAAAGTTTAATGCAATCTTGAATCTTATGAGCTTTTCCACATACTACCAGCAAGAGGATAGGGAGGCACTACTTTGAAAAACTATTGCCCCATCAAGTGTTTTTCTTGATGCAGTTTTACAATGGAATTATCAAAGTGGTTGTCATCATGTGAAGAAAAAGCTCTGGCTGTCAGAGACAGCAGTGGTGGGAAAGGCAGAAGTAGGACAAAGTAGCAGGTCCAAGACTTCATGCTTGCTAGAGAGGAGAAAACCCAAGTAGTAGAGATGACTGACAGGAATAGAAACCTTGTGCAATATCTTCCTGGGGGTTACTATTCCTATTTGAGCCTAGAAAGAAAAAAGAAAAAAAAATTCATTCCTAAGCTATTTTTCTTTGGCAGCCAAAGCAGAAATGTTTATGGAGTCACAAAGTGCCATAGCTAAATGGGCAGGCTAAATGGAACTGTGCAGGTCCCCAACCTCCTTCAAAATATTCACACTGAAGTTGTACAAGTTGTCCTCGACTTATGATCACATTTGAGTCCACACAATGTGACCTGACTTGATTTGAAGCAAGACATTATGGTTGTTGAAGCAAGACATGGTTGTTAAGTGAACATGTGGTCATTAAGTGATTCCAGCCTATGGGCGTTTTCTGTTTGAAAATGGCAAAAAAAAAATCCCTCACTAATTACAATATGTGATTGTAGGATGTTGCAACCAGTCATAAATGCAAGCCAATATTAAGCACCTGAAATGTGGTCACATGACTGCAGCAGGTGGGGGCAGTGTGACATTTTATGATAGTCAGAAGTGCTTTGGGGGCAATAAAGCATCCTTTCTGAGACTTCTGATAAAAATGAAGATGCCATTGATTAAACTTGCAGCCCTCTGCATATCGTGTATATGCTCTGCCACTGATATTTGCTTGGCCTCCTCCAGCTTACCGGCCTTTTCTTTTTGAAAACATAATATAAGTAAAGACTTGGTTTAGATGACTTGGGGCCTACTTTCTTGTAACTGTATTTTTTTTAAAAAAGAAATACGCTTCTGCAGCAGTTATAAACATTTTTGGAATCTATGGGCAAAGTATTTGGAGCTGATTTTTCAGTCAATTTTTTGAAACACTAAAATCAGGAATTCTTTCGTCTCTCATTCGCTCTCTCTTTGATATAAGCATATCACAGTACTATAATTTTGCTAATCACCACTTTTAGAGTGAGCAAACGAACAAATAAACAAGATAGTCAATTTTGGCTGAGAAAGTTTCCCTAAAGGGCTATGCTAATCTAAGTGCTGTATAACCAGTAGTTAAAGGAAAACATTACCCATCATAAGCTGAATGAAAACTGGTCTTCAAACTTGTTTTGCTAGCTCTTCTAAAGCTAGGTTATTTACAATAGCCTCTAATATATAATAATGAATAATTTATTTTGAAATATGCCAAAACAATGTGCAAAACTAAGTATAGCCTTCATTGACTACATGTAAGTTCATGTAAAGTCAGAACTCAAATGAATAAAAAAGTCATGCAGTATTCCTTAGCTTGGTCAAAATTTGTCCGCAGAATGTGAATCAGTATTTCTTTACTGACCTAAGGCTGTCTGTTGTATCTTCCAGAATTCTGTGTAATATATCTGTCTGTTTATCCATCCCTCCAAATCAATCCTATGCTCCCAGGCCAGCACTTTAGGGCCAGCTAAAAAAAATCAAGATGATATAGCAGGAGGCTAGGATGAGTCAGGGATTGATGGCATAACCAAGATTTCTGCAATATTGTCCTGACATTTTTACTCATGGCTTCATTTCAAATGTACATCTTGTCCTAGGGCACAATTAGAAGTCCCAAGAGCAAACAATATGAATTTAGTGTACCAACATATTTGATCAAAAAACCCTCCCTACTACACCTTTGTTAATATACAGAGAAGGATCTCTGAAAAGCACATAAGCCCATGGTTATCTGCAGGAGATCACAAGTATTTGTGGCTGAACGTTTAGGTACTCCCAAGGACCATGTTTTCCAGCCAGAATCAACCTTCCTGATCTGTGTATCCTGGGAGAAATTGCTGGGTGATCTCTCGTTACCCAAAGTTGGCTCATAAGTACTGCTTTTCAGAGAAAATGCCTATGTTATAGAAGAGCCTCTCCTTGGAAATCACATTGCTATTATGGTTTGTTGCACAGTCAGCCAGATGTTTAGATTGGATTTGGCATCTTTGTCCACATATCAAATCCTTCCCAAGGATCTGGCATAGGCAATGCTGTCCTTTGATGTTGTTAAAAGTATTGTCACAAGATCTAAGCTGTTCCGGGTAACACTGCCTTTTGCAACTGACTGATGGTGAATTTGTCAATGCCAATGGAGTTCAAGCAGTGCTCCAGTTATTTTGGGATTGCACCCAAGACGCCTGTTCCTATTGGTACTATCTGCTTTCTTTTGCCACAGTCATTCTACTTCTATTTGCAGGTTTTTGTATTTTGTTATTTTCTCCAGTTCTTTCTCTTCTCTTCTACTGTCTCCAGGTCCTTCCACATCCACTATCCAGATTTTTTTGTCTTTCTTATTAACACTTGTAAAGTCTGGAGTGTTATGTGGCAGGTGCCTATCTGTTTGAATTCTGAAGTTCCAGAGCAATTTAGCTTCTTCATTTTCCATTACTTTCTCTATTTTATGATCCCACCAGTTATTATTATATTTCTATGCTGCTTTTTTATATATACCGTAACTCAAGGCATACCTAATACTTCTGCCTTCTATTGTCCTCACAACAACAACCCTGTGAAATGGGTTGGACTGAGAAAAATGACTGGCCCAAAGCCACCCAGTCAGCTTTCATGCCTCAGGCAGGCCTAGAACTCACACTCACCTGAAATCTAGGGCAGGATCTTACCTACTACATCAAACTGGCTCACTTCCAGAATTATTGTTAACCAAACTACTTCAGACGGCCTGCAGTGAGTGATGGGATGTCTATGGGTTACCAATGTTTACAGATTATGTTGTTTGGGTTCTTATAAGCTTGTTTAAGTTCTCGCTGATGATGTTTTACTGAAGATGGTTCTTGTTTTATGTTCCTAAATATTGTAAACTGCTAAGGATTTGTGGGACAACCACTAGTTAAGTTTTTTTTAATCCTTGCCTATTGATCTTCCATAGCAAACAGTACATGTTTTAAAAATGTGTATGCGTACACAGTTGTCTTAAATGATCTTTTCAAATTGTGATAAGATTGTAGAATTTCATTTCTGCTTTGTACATTCTTCTGCTAATTCAATCCCTCTTTCCTGTCTACCCAAAAGGGAAAGAAATTTGAGGAGCAAATCATATTCTGCTAAATTTTTTCCACGAGCATAATAAAAACCTTTTATTGCAGTGTTTTTGTATAACTTACAGAAGAATGCCTACACTTCCCGTTGGCATAATGTTACACAAGTGACTTTTTATTTCTTTAGTTAATTTTGTAAAATTCCATACAGCAAGAAAAGTTACTGTTAGAACCCAGCTTCTGAAGAACAATTACATGTTATGATTCCGCATTTTATCATCTCCTGCTCTTTCGTCTCCTTCCATGACTTTAATTTGTTGTCAGGCTCCCCACCCAAGTCCAAACAGCTCAGCTGTTTTGAGATTTGTCTGTTCAGCACTTTACTTGATGACTTCTTCACAGTGTGAACTTCTGCTTCTGAGAAATCTGAATCTGGACTCCAGAATGCACACATTAAAAAAAAAATAAGTGCATTTGTATATTAATCATTACAAATAATACCTATTGATCCATTGCATTCTATTCCTATAATAAGATTGCTATAGAAGAATCCTATACACATCTACTCGGAAATAAGGTTCATTGAGCTAAATGGAACCTATTACCAGGGAAGTGTATATATGGATGCAGCTTTAATTCATGGAGTCATTTGGTTGGAAGGGACCTTATAATTCATCTAGTTCAATGCAGAATCCTCTAGAGAATCTCTGACAGATGACCATCAATCTCTGTTTAGGAAAGGAAATCTCATTACTGTACTTCATGAGACAGCCTGTTCCACTAGCTGATACCTCATACAGTCTAGAGGTTCCTTCTGAAGTCTAGCCTAAATCAACTTCCTAGTAGTTTGAATCTATTGGTATTGGCTCCATCCTCTGGGCTACAGGGAATCCAGCCTCTCTTCTATGTGACAGCTCTTCAAATATTTGAAACTTGCTTTCATGTTGTCTCTTAAGGCTGGATTACACTTCTCCATAACAGCGTGTAGGCGTTGACGCATATCTGCTGTTTGGAGACCTGTTCCATTTGTACTTCTAAATTCCTGCTTAGAGGCACCAAAACAGCAAAGTTGACTTCCACCCACCACCCAGCAGGAATGGACCAATCAGCTCGCAGAACACACACCTTGGCAAATACACAGTTGAGATTTAGGAGATGTGCATGTTTGACCATCTGCAGTCCTCTGCTTACCCAAAAACCCATGCGCGGTGTAGGTACATATCGATGCCTACACACAGTTGCGAAGTCTACATTTACAGATCCTTTGACCATTCCTCAAAAGGCTTGATTTCCAGATCTTTTACCATCTTGACAGTCATCCTCTGAACTTGCTTCAGTTTGTCGCTCCCCTTTTTAAACTATGGTGCCAGAACTGGACTAAGTATTCTAAATGAGGTCTGATTAGGTCAAAGAAATATAGAATTATTATAACCTGTGACCTGGATTTTATGTTGCTGTTAATACAGCCCAAGACAGCCTCCCAAAATTTGCCTTCTTGGTAGCTGAATCTCATGGCTGGCTCGTACAGAAATTAAATAGTACAGAACAGAGCTCTGAAATGGAGCCATTAAGGAGTATTCTTTGGGTGTATTCATTTAGCCAATTTTATTAAGAAGAATAAAACTTGCTGAAGTGCTTGAATTTACTTAAATCCAAATACCTAAATGTATTGAAAATAACTAATCTCATGCGTATGTGTGTGCCTTCAAGTCAGTCTTGACTAGTGGATACTGCCTGGACATGAGCCTTCAGTTTTCTTAGCAATATCTTCAATAGTTTGCTCTTGCCTTCTTCCTAGGGTTGAGAGAAAGCAAGTGGGCCAAAGGCACCTAGCTGGCTTTCTGCCAGAGGCAGGACTAAAACTCATAGCCTCCCAGCTTCTAGCTGGGTGCCTCTAACCACTATTGTAAACCAAACTGGCTCTCAAATTATTTTTTATGCTTTCCTTTTCTGTCTGTAGCTTCCTCTTTCCTCCAGAATATATGTGATTAATAATGACCAGCCACGATTCCATCTTCTTTTTACGAGAAGATGAATATTAAATTCAAGTTCTGCCTTCTGACCATTACCCATTGCCCATTTACCACTTCCTTCTTTTAACAGAAATGAATCTCTCTAGTTTTCTTTCTTCCTAATGTATCCAAATAATTCCTTTTTATGTTTTTTTCAGCCTTTTGCTCATGTCAACTAATTCTAAGCTTTTATTTTCCTCATATAGTTCCTGTGTTTTTGTGACTAACTTGTTTCTTCTTTGCTTCTCTTTTATTCCTTGTATGTGACCCTATTTCTGTTCAGCATTTTAGAAAATTATTGTATCCATCTTCTTGAGATTTCTCAAATTTTCCATTCTTTTAGAAATTGTTTATGATTGTATCTTCAGTATCTCATTTCACAGAGAGTTCTATCCTTCCCAGATATTTTTCTCTTTTAGGATTTCAGGTCATTAGGTCTGACCTAAATGTCCTCTTCTAAAGTCCAATATACTGACTCTTTTCAATCCCTCCCCCAATATAATGAATTCAATGGTAATGATTGATTTTCCTCCAAGATACCAATCACCATTTGAACAAATTCTTTGCTTTTGGTATGGATTTAATTTAGGATAGCAGACCCTCTTTTTTTTCCTTTTACTTTCTGGCAGATGAAGTTATCAGCAAAAGAGGACAAACATTACTTGGATCTCTGACTCTTGGCAGAGTTACATTCCCAATAGATGTAAAATTAATTTGAATTCCCATTCTCACTATTGCATGCTTCTTTGAAAGACTTGTCATTTGATGAAGAAAGGCCTTATCCATTTCTTCTGCCTGTTCAAATTGTGTATAATAAGTTCTCTCCTTTTATTTTACCCAAACACTTTCAACAGGACCATGCTCCATTTCTGAAATTCTGTGCAAAGACATTTTTTTCTTTACATGGAGTAAACTTTCCCACCCTTTCTGTTGACCCTATTCCTTCCAAATAGGTTGGAGCCTTCCAGGACTGTGCCAACCATGATTATCATCCTATCCAGTTTGAATGACATTTTTCTTTAAAATATCAAAATAGTTACCCAGGACTTCCAATCAATTTCAGCTAGGCTAGCATTAGACTCACATATCACACCCATACCATTCAAATTGTTCTAGGTCAGTCGCTAAACTTTGGATACTTCCTGTTTATTTTGCTAAGGGGAACTTGGAGTTCTCTCTAAAACTCTTCCTAGAAGGTCCAGATAATATAAGGTCACTTGTTTTCTGGTAAGTCACTATATCAGTTACACCATTAATATTATTATGGGTATACTCACTATTTTATGAATGCACAGATCAACTTGAAAACAAGAACAAATGGAATAGCTGCATTGTCATAATGAACATAAGAATATCAGAACAATTTACTTATTTTTATTTATTATTAAACTTATATGCTGCCTATCATGCTGATGGTAATTCTAAGTGGCTTACAATCATAAAACACCCCAATAAAATGTTAAACCATTGAAACAATAAATGGTCACCCTAAATGGGTGACCATTTATTGTTTTAATAAAATTGACAAGATGGGGAGGAAGGGAGCATTTATTGTTTTAATAAAATTGACAAGATGGGGAGGAAGAGAGAAAGAAGGACAGGAGGAAGAGGTGGGGTCTTATCCCATTTTGTTAACCATCACCAGAATGACGTGCTGCTTTTGGGGCCCCAGGCCAGTTGACAGAGTCAAATCTTCAAGGCCTTTCAGAAAGTCCATAGGGTGGGAACCATAGCAGAAAAGGCTCTCCTCCTGGATCCCACCAGCCAGAATTCCACCAGCCAAGGTCTGCAGCACGCCCCTTCTGCTGATGTGAGTAGGATGGGCCAAACCCATTGGGGTGAAATGATTCCTCAGATAGCCTGGACCCTTGCCATGAAGCTGTTGATTTAGGCCAAGGGACACCTTATTGCAATCATCTGTTTCTCAAAGTGGCCAACCAGGTATCTCTTGGAACTTATAAACATAAAGTAAAATTGCTTTCCTCTCTCAGCATTAATTTCTTGGAACTGGTCTTTGGAAGCATGGTGCCTCAGGACTTGGAGTTACATTAAAGTGTAAGAGTGGGTCTTTCCCTCCATCTAGCAGTCAGAAGGCTGGGAGTGTGGAATGGGCACTGTCTATTGTGGGGAGTGAGGTGGAGATGGGAGTACTATAGGCTCTGAGAGCATGAGCTGTAAAGCCGGGTGCTCCTGCTCTCTGCCTTCTCTAGGTTGTGTGCTTTGTGTATGTTTGGTTAGGGGAATGGCAGAACCTAAGCTTGGAGGGGAGGGATGTTGGGGTGTGGGAGAGAACTTCACTCTGGAGGGTTGAAGGCAGGAGATCCTATTTGGGTGATGTTGGGTATGGAGTGCTATGGAAGATGGGGGGCAGGCCATTACAGGAGAAGACACACCCAATGTTTATTATTGGTTGCATGTTCTGGCCCACTTGCTCACGCCCAATACCTGGACAGCATGTCCTTGGTGGCCCTGGGGTCCGGGTGCTGCTGGTAAATGCCAGATTGGTCAATAATAAAGCTCCTTTAATTTGTGACACCATTGAGGAGGAGCAGGCTGATCTGGTGTGCATTACTGAGACTAGGCTGGCTCCTGAGGGAGGGGTTGCCCTCTCAGAGATGTGCCCAGCTGGGTTTAAGGTTTAGCATCAGATGAGACCCCCAAGGCAGGAGAGATGGGGTGGCAGTGGTTTCTCGAGTCTCTGTTTGTCTCCAGAGGCTCCATAGGTGTCAAGAGTCTTTGTTTGTCTCTCTCATCTTGCTCCACAGGTATCTGGTTGTGAGACCCTGTTCTTGAAGTTGGGTGCACGGGATCAGTTGGGAGTCTTGCTACTGTACCAGCCTCCTGCTGCATAGCATCCTCCCTCCCTGAGCTGGTTGAGGCCATCTCTGGGCTGGCATTGGACTTCCCTAGGCTGATGGTCCTGGGGAATTTCAATTTGCCATCTCTGGGTTTGTCTTAGGGCTTAGCTCAGGAGTTCATGGCTTCCATGGCAACCATGGTCCTATTCCAGATCATTTTGGACACTACTCGAAATAGTGGCCAAACTCTGGATATGATTTTCCTGTTGGAGAAATTGCAACGTGATCTGCAGAGGGAAAGTTTGTTGTCCCCTGTCATGGTCAGATCATGCCCTGGTTATCATTCAGACTCTCTTATATTACATCCTTCTGCAGGGAGTCAGAACCTATTGATTTGGTCTGCCCTTGGTGACTGATGGACCCAGAAGAGTTTCAGAAGGAGCTGGGGGGTGTATCAGGGGCATTGCTGCACGGTCCTGCCAAAGCTCTGGTTACATCCTAGAATTTAAGGGCGGCTGGGGCTTTGGATAGAATCGCACCTATGTGGCCTCTCTCTACTCATTGCATTTGGCACTCTCCATTGTTTATGGAAGACCTACGGGTATTGAAGAGGGTAAAGAAATGCATAGAGCACTGCTGGTGGAAATCTGGGGAAGAATCTGACCAAACATGAACTAGAACCGCAGTTAAGGTCTATCTTGTGGTGATAAGGACAGTGACACGGAATTATTTCTCTGCCCTTATTGCATCAGCAGAGTGTCATCCTTCAATCCTGTTTAATATCATCCAGTCCCTTCTTGGTTGGGGAGACTTGGGGAATTTTCTTCAGGGCCAGGCAGAGGAGTTCGCTGATCACTTGGCTGATAAAGTCACTTGGATTCAGTCTCAGTTGGGGGCTGGGCATGAGACATGTCCTTCTGAGATGCCAGGAAAGGAGTCTTGCCAAGTTATCTGGAAACAATTCGATCCTGTTTCCCCTCATGATGTGGACAGGATCCTCAATGCTGTCAGTGCAATCACTTGTCAATTAGATATTTGTCACTCTTGGTGGTGAAAGCTGCCAGGATGGTGACTAATAAGTGGGACCATGAAGTGATTCCTGTTTTACTGCAAGAGGGGACTTTTCTGGGCCAATTTAAGGAGGCTCTGGTTTGTCCCCTACTAAAAAATCTTCACTGGACTCCAGTTGTCTGGACAGTTATAGCCCAGTCTCCCACCTCCCTTTTTTAGGGAAAGTAGTTGAGAAAGTGGTTGCTTAGCAGCTGCAGAGGTTCTTGGAGGAAACAGATTATCTGAACTCTTTTAGTCTGGGTTCAGACCCAGTTATAGTATGAGGACAGCATTGGTCACACTTGTAGATGATCTCTGCATGAGTTTATGCTTATGTGGCCAAGGCAGGATTAGAACTCAAGATCTCCCGGCTCCTTCACCCCTTGATCAGACTGACCCTGTCTTTGAATCATACTTGACTCCTGGTGATCTACATAGGCCAGTGCCTGTAGTTTTCTTCCATCCTAGTTCTTCTTGACCTCTCAGCAGCTTTCAGTACCATCGGCCGTGGTATTCTTTTGGGTTGGCTTCAGGGGTTGTGACTGGGTGGTGCAGTTTTGCACTGGTTCAGCTCCTTTCTTCAGGGCCAGTCTCAATCAGTGTTGATAGGGAGAGAGAAGTCCAGTCCTTGGCAACTACTCTGTGGCGTGCCTCAGGTTTTGATACTTTCTCCCCTCCGACATGAAACCTTTCTCCCCTCCTAAATAAAACCTTTGGGTGAGATTGTCCATCACCATGGGATGAAGTACCATCAGTATGTTGATGATACCCAGATTTACATCTCTGTCTCTGGTGATCCAAGTGTTACTGTCTTGGCCTTGACTCAGTGTCTGGAGGCTGTACTGGTCTGGATGGGGGACAACTGGCTTTGGATGAACCCTGGCAAGACCGAGTGGCTGTGGGTGGGTGGGGTTCCTGGTTCTGAGGTGGCATTATGTCAGACAGATCCGGTGCATAATTTGTGGGTTCTCCTGGACTCGTGACTCCTGCTCAATGAGCAAGTGGTGTCTGTGGCTAGGAGAGCCTTTGCGTGACTGCGTGTCATGGGCCAGTTACACCCCTTCCTAGAGCAGGACTCCCTACACTTGGTCACTCATGCCCTTGTCATCACGTCTTTGGATTACTGTAATGTGCTCTACATGGGGCAACCTTTGAAGAGCATCCGGAGGTTGCAGCTGGTGCAGAATGCAACTGCACAGATGATTGTAGGGGCCAACAGAATGGCCCATGTAACACCTTTATTCTGAGAGTTGCATTGGCTGCCTGTCTGCTTCTGGGTGCAATTCAAGGTGTTGGTTTTGACCTTTAAAGCCCTTCATGGCATATGACCAGGTTATTTGAGGAACTGTCTCACCCCAATGGAGATGTCCCACACTACCAGATCCAGAGGAAGAGCTTTCCTCCGGATCCCATCAGCCAAGGAACTTGGCTCTGCCAACTGGTATGGGGTCTGATACAGACACTTCATCTTGGAGGTGGCTAGTGTTTTAATTGTTATCTCCTCATATACTGTATTTTGATTTGCCCACTCTTTCCTGGTCGGTTTATTTTCATGTTTTTCAGCTGTTTTAAGATGTTTTAAGTTTTTTATGAGTTGTTTTTATTGTAAGCCACTGAGAGTCATTTTTGATTTCAGAGGCATATAAATCTGATAAATAAATATTCAAGAATAAGACTCTTGATATACTTATCCCCCATGAATTTCTCCAATCACCTTTAAAGCTATTAAAGCTGAAAGGCAAGTTGTCTACAATTTCTTGGAATGGAATAATGCTACTTGGCCCTACGATATATGATTAAAATTGCTTGGAGACCAAATCTCAGATGCCACAAAATCTGGATGCACACATTGCACCAAATAATAGTTTGCTTAATCATGCTTGGCTGGATAAGTCACAGCTGGCCTCGTTTAATGTAAAGTTCAGCAAGTAGCCTTGATTTATGGACTACAACTGCTGGTTGAATACAAATACATTTAACCAAAACAACTACCGACATTAGCACAAGGTGTGAACTTATATATGGAAAAGGGAGGAAAGGGTTCAGTTTGCCTTTAATTTCTAGTATGTTCCTCGTGAAAACACTGGCAGTGTCTTAAATCAGATCACAGTGTTTAATCATATTTTTATTTAATAATATTGTTATCCCTACTCTGCCTCTCAGCAGTTCTCCAGAATCTCAGGATCTTTTACATGAACTGCAACGAGCCCTTTCACACAACAGCAAAGTTCTATACTGATTAGGTCAGGAGATGGTAAGATACGGGGAAGCTGAAAGAACCCGTTCTTCCACCCGGCGTTGTCTTTCAGTGCAGTCAACACAGACACAAAGACTAGACTGAGGATTTCGTGAGAAGCTCACGGCCACTTTTGAAAGACCCACCTCTTTCTTGAATCAGTGGGCTGCAGCCTCATTCCCACGGCACAGGGGTTTGCTGTGCTCCTTTATGATCCTATCCTAACTGTAAAATGTAAAAGTCAGGCCTTTCTGAAGAAAGATCTGTTTTAGAGGCCCTTTGGGGGGGTTTTGACCAAAGGTCCTTTCCTGCATTGCTCCTAAGAGAAGCAATGTGGTGTCTCTTTTGCCAGCCTTTAATTGTTAATTATTTTAGCACTGATTTTTAGTATATATGTTTTGGAGATCTGGGTTACTTTAATTGTACTGTAGTTAGCTACTACATGTGTTTGGCTGAATAGAAAGGTAGGATATAAACTGAATAATTAAAACAGACAAACATATGTTCACCTCTTAGGGTGAAATCTAAGTACAGCCACAGATTGCTAATGTGCAAGAAAGAGGCCTGCTTACATTGCAGCTTCGGGGTCCTTCCCAGGAGCAGGATTCAGAGTCCTGTGGGATGATCCCTTTTGGAAACGTGTGATCACTGAAGCACATCTGGCAAAATGGGGCTTCAATGTCAGGCTCTCCCTGAGGTATATGCATCACAGTGGTGCCCGGATATTTGAGACTGCTAGTCTGATGTTTTTCCATGCTAACCATTGGGCTCTTGATCCATCTTCGTACCTGAAAATATAAAACAAACCCTGTAAATATAAAGGCTGTAAAGATTAAACCTATTCTGGACATTTTCTATTATTGCCTTTTTCTCATGGAAATCTATCAGTCATCATGAGCAAGACCGGGATGTAACCTTCAAAGAAAGTAACAACAGCAACAAAAATAGCCTGAAAGTTTGAAAAGAAGAACAAAAAAAGTTCACATAGCACTGAACTTCACAGAAGCTTTATAGATTCAGCGTTATACATTTTGGAAGTACCGGTTCATTTTTTTTAGCTCAATTATTTTATTTTGCTCACAGTTGGACTAGCATGCTGATTTGCCTCTCATTACTTTCTATTCTATGGATCATAACATAATGGAAACATTTTGATGGCATTAGAAACAGTCAATTCTCAGCTTCTGATGAAACACTCCCCTGCATATGGGTGAGGCTACAAGTCCCATGATTCCCAGCCAGCGTAATCACTGGCTAAGGTGGCTAGGGATAATGTGTTAGCCATATGAAGACAAGCACAACGTAGAAAATTGTCTTCTTCTCTTTCTCTTTTTTCCTTCTATCTCCTACTCCTTCCAGCATGATGATATCCTGAGTTGCTATTCATAAGGAAATTTTTATTTTTTAAACATTATCATATCAGAAAGATCCCTTCTCTTTTGTGTATGCATGCGTATCTTCCTTTGTGAGCCACACCACCCCTTAATCAATGTTCATCTTATGAGCTAGTTTTAACCTACTGTAGAAAAATAGGCAGCCAATGATTCATTCTTAAAATACTGAAGTGATGCACATAACCAAGTTAAATTGTTTATTAAATGTGCAATAGTGTTTGTACATATTTTTAAAATTACAGCCATTGGTAGATGAGGAAAGAGGAGATTAAAGCCATGCTGTGGAGAGCAGGGGTTAAACCCTTCTCATACTGCAGTGAAAATAAATATTTATTGCTCCTTTCCCAGAAGACAGTGTGCAATTGGATGTATCTGTACATGGGGATGGATTTTAAACTGTATTATTGGGTTGCTAACCTGAGGAGGAAAACACTTGATGGCTAATTAATTACAGTAACACAAGATGGTTTGACCTATTCCCCATGCAACTTCCTGTACCACACATGGTGTCACTCAGCAGAACACTTGGGAAGGCTTTTGTTTATATGTACTGGAATACAGCCATGCTTGTGCTCTGAATGAAGCAATTAACCATTTCATGAATCATCCTGTGTATTGTACAAATCCTGAGAGTAAACTTGGTATTTGGTTGCCAAGGATGCATGGTAAACAGCTACTATAAAATACAGACTCAAATGGTGACTGATGAGTTACTCAAATCACATTTATAGGGCTACGGGGTTTTTTAATCACATCAACAAACCTCTCTATGGACACAAAACAAATAAAAAGCATGCCTCTCATTTTTCCATGCTTTCTATGTTTGCATTTCTCTGGAGTCTGCAGTGTCTGCTAATTAGTTTATAACTGGGTATCTTTGATGTTTCTTTGAGACCTCTATTCTTTTTAATTTTTCAGAATCTCAGAGTATTTTCAGATGGGTACATGACTCATATCATGTCTGTTTTCCAACAAAGCATAGAAAATACTCTCTCTCTCTTGTACACTCACATATATCAAATTAGTTTTCCAAGATGCAAAATATAAATATGCTTTAGATCTAGCTTCTAATGCTTTTGCAATTCCTACATTTCTTAATAGGACACAAACACTGTCTTTTTATCGCTTAAAAAGAAAGTCATATGTGCTACTTTGTTTCCTTTGTTTCAAGCACAACAATTTGATTTAAAAATGGCAACTTGTCTTTTGTTAAAGACAAACGAGTCTATGATTGTTAAATACGTTCTTAAGAGTGGAATCAGAACTGTGTGCTTTGACTAATTTATCAAGACTTGGTAGCTTGACATGAAAAAAGCTTGGATGAACAGATAATCGAGTTGGAAAATAAAGTGGGTTGCTGAATTATTGAGTTATGCATATCGGAGCTTATTTGGTGTTTTAGTGAATAGTAAATGTAAGTCTAATTTACATCATAACCTGATGGAACCCGAAGAATTCTACAAGCTGGTATGGAGAAATGTGTTTCCTAATTGTTTAGTCATTTTATAATTGTTTGGAAAGAGAATGAAGCCTGGAACAGACTGTCTGCTGGACTGTATCAGTACCAATCCCCTGGGATCTGGTCTCCACAAGAAAATTCTAAGGACATTGCCAAGTGTCAACATGGGGGGGTAGCTAGGTGTCTGGGCTATTCAGGGGATGAGATCCAGCACTGAGCTTCAGATTTCCAAGTTTTGTGAGGCCTTTCCTATCTCAGACGAAAGCAAGGCATCAGTGGATGAGAAGAGAAGGGATGTAGTGTAGATGGCATCAGGGACTGATTCAAGACAGTTCTGCACTTCAGCCTAACATTGTCTCTCATGATGCTCCCAGCTATTTCATAAGCCACCTTCAAAAATCAGTCTAGATTATAGTCAGTAAGAGGGCTAGGCTGGTGGTCGGACCAAACTATTTGTGCTTTGCAAGATCTGAGCATCATTCTCTTGTTTTGCAATGAGCAAAATGGAAGGAGGATGACATCATCTCTTCCTGCACTGGGGAAATGGTGAGTGGCCAGTAGTAGTGAGGGGTGAAGTAGAAAATGAAGATCTGCCCTTAGCCTGGTTGACCATGATTTATGTTAGATGTCTGAGGGATTCCTTGGCTGGAGGGAAGTGCTAGCCAATAAGAGGATAGGGTAATAGAGGAATGGGATTTTGATTGTGATAGGCAAGAGGAGACATGACAGGAGACTGAGAGCAAGTGTATTCATGGAAGGTAGGTTTAGTGCCTTTGACTCATTCCTTTTTTAGCCTTTGGTCCTCACACCAGGAGCCACATTTCGATGGCATTAGAAACAGTCCAAAGTGCCACATCCTTCAACCCCAGGAACTTTGGATGGTGCTATTAAAAGCCAAGTTGGTCAGTCTAATCCATATTTCTCCACAATCAAATATCAGTGAAAACTGGCCAAGAGATGAGTGTTAAATTCTGGTATATTACCCTCTAGTTATAAAAGTTCTTTCCAGAAACCCAAGTATTTTTTGTTTCCTGAGCTTGCCAGCCTCAAAGGACTTGACATTAGTCTGGAAAACTTCCCATAGTAATTTTTCTAAGCAATGTATGCCTAGTGTAATTGAGGCAGAAATACTTTGAGCCTCCTGCTTTCCCTCCCTAGACACTTCAGTCATGGTCTTGTTTCCCATGTCCACTGTTTCTTCATATGTTGGACAGCTATACAAATATATTAAATAAAATAAATATTCTAAAAGCAAGTAAAAACCTTACAGAACATACACAAACCATTTCCAATTAGTTTCACTGGATTCTTTAAAAAATGAATTATTTTGGGGGTTGCAGATTAAGTAATTTCTACAAAGGTATGCATCTAAATCAATGAAATGCTTGATTCTGGCCTAATTTATTTCTATGATGTTTCTTTTTAATAATTTTGTCATGTGTACATCTGAATGTGTTGCTACTGGATAGTTTAAGAAAGCCAACATGAATGGAAAAGCTGATAATTTTTAGAAATGGGCACAAATGGTTTCCTGTTAATTCCGAATTCTGAAGAAATATTTTTGTCTTCCAGCTGATGTGGATCTGCCTACTTTACTGCTGGAATCAATGAAATCTGACTTGATAATGTTTGGTTAGGCATAGTTTAAGTTCAATGTTCAGCCAAGACTTATGTGGTTTGTTAGTTTAGCAGAAGTGGTTTAAGTTTCAGTTCTGAGACTGCTCCAGATGAACTCCACAACCCACAGAAAGTTTGTAAGGTCATTTCAGCCAAGGCCAAATTTTGCCAAAAGCTCCTGGAAACTGAGCAGACATTCTAAACTCTTGCATTTTAGATCATCTGCACTCGGTAAACTTCTTAGCAGTTTTGTGAGTTGGCAAACACGAAATTTACCTTGTACTATGGGTATGTTAAACAATTTAACAAAACACATGCCTATTATCATTGGAACATTCAGTGGAAAAACGGGATAATGCTGAGAGTTATCCAAAAATATTTAAAATGTAGACAGAGCTGTAATGAAAGAAGTTTCTATTATTTTTTTTCTCTTTCTGCTGTATCACTGCCATGAACAGACTGTCAGCATAGTATACTTTATTGATTAGTCAGTTGACCGTATCAAAGGAATAGACTACCAGGGAAATTACCCCAGCCACATTTGAGAGTGTTTTTCTGCTACCTAATGCATTATCCTTTTCAGAGAAAAACATATAGGTTGAATTTATTAAAATATACTGTACATTCTGTGAGGAAATCATTGTGATGTGAGATTTTGTTGACATAGAAGAAATAAGCAGAGGACATCAAGCTGGAATTACCCATCATGGATGTTTAAATGATACAGACTATAATTCTTTTCCTGTCTATACTGACTTAGATGGTGGTCACCTATGTATGAGTTGGGCAGCTATATAATTTTTTTAATAAATAAATAAACAAACATTTGTCCTAGGTACAGTGGAGGCAGAATGAGCACATCCTATGTAATTCTTAACATGAATCCAATTCATTCTGGATTGCAGGTTACTATGTATAAAGAAACTTCTTTTTATTTCCCTGCTATACACATGCTGTGTATTTTTTTTTCTCCCATGAAAGTGTGTCACTGGATTCTAAGATTACTTTTGGTAAATAACCTCCACAGCATGATGGCAAGTACATAGCATACATGAAACTGAAATGGTACATTATACAATGGAGAACAGATAGGAAGTTGTCTAAGATTTCATTTTATACTTCTTTATGTTATTCTTCTGGGTGAATGTTTCTCAGACAAAATAAAATAGCTCAAGTTTCCTTCGCATTGAAATTCTTCAGTCCAAGGAAGAGATGATAGGTCAGACAGTATATTATAGCAAATAACGTATGAAAGATATCACACTCATAAAATGAACTTCATCAGGAAGAATTTCTCTTTATGAGAACATCATCAAGTCTGTTGTAATTAACCTATTGGGAGTGTCCTTTCAAAGATAACTTCATTATTTTTAAAAGCTTGTTTGCATTTCTCTACACCCAGAACTGGACTTGTTTTCTTGTTGGTTAGAACTATTTTGCTGCTTATCCAAGTAGCTTCTTCAATCTGAGAAAAACTTGGTCAGCCTACTTTTTAACCAACTTTTTCTCAGATTGAAGAAGCTACTTGGATAAGCAGTGAAATGTTTCTAATCAACAAGAAAAGAAGTTCAGTTGCCATGACTCAGTCTCCAGACAACTCTACCTGGATGACAGAATCTTCACTGATGTATTCTCAGAAGTATATTCAAATGATGTTATTAGTTATGGGAAATGTAGAAGGCCCAAGTAGGAATAATTTGTACTGTGAGCAATCTTCATTCAATTATACATGTCTTCATTCAATTGTACATGTCTGCTGCTGTTTCAATATCAGCTGGAGACAATTCTGGTGGCATATTATCTGAAAGTATAGAAATATCTCAAAGAAATTTTGAAAAACTTATATTGCTTTCAGACAGGTAATATTACTAGGATATGAATTTCATTACACACAGAGACAGACATGCATACTTACATAATGTAGATGTTTGTAACCTTAGGCAGATATAATTTAAAGTTCAAATATTTTATGATTGATGGTGTTTATATCATGCCTTTTCTTCAGGAGCAAAAGGTAGAATATACAGTACTGCCTGTTAATGTGCACCTGTTCAACCAGAGATGACAATCACCAACAGGATTAGGGAGTTCAGTGAGTGACTTGAGTGGGGCCAACATGTTGGTATTGCCACTATAACTGGGGGGATGGCTCCAAATTAATTACAACAATTAATTGTGGGATCCTTGGTGCATTCTTCCAGCCTTGAATCAGTGAAACAGCATGATGGCATAAATCCCTCAGCCCTAATCACCAAGCCCTGTTCTGCCTTAGATGAGACCAGAAACTGGTATATACAGATTTAATATAAATACAGATTTAATACAAGTAATAAAAAGTGATGGGTGCATTCCCTCAATTTTGTTTTCTCACCATCACCACTTAAAATTACTGGTGGCAAAACCAAGTTGTTGTTGTTCAGCCGCGCAGTCCTGTCCGATTCTTCATGACCCATGGACTGCACCACGCCAGGCCCCAATGTCCTGCACTGCCTCCCGGAGTCTTCCCAAGCTCACACCCATCACACCGACGATGTTATCTATCCATCTCATCCTCTGCCATCCCCTTCTCCTCTTCCCTTCAATCCTTCCCAGCATCACAGTCTTTTCTAAT
>JANHZU010006568.1:71920-88532 GCA_032468055.1 Acrochordus granulatus | reverse complement strand
AGGCTGACATAAAATAGTGTAATGATTTAATCATATCTCCAGAGTTATTTTCATGTATTCCAATGATATCTTTATTAAAGTTCCTAGATAATATCTAATAAATAGAGGAAGATATTTTTAATTTTATTTTTGAGAGGCCTTCTGCCATAGATTTTAAGTTTCTGTGACTTTTATTGTTTTATGATGTGTATAACTTTCTTTCATTTCTTCTCTGTTTCTTAAATGAATGAGATCTTCAGGATTAGGGATAAACTAATAAAATGAGATAAAGGCAGATTGTGGTCATATGACTCCTAGTACTTTTGTTTCATTCTATAGCCTCATTTGGCTTTCTATCCTGCTAATGGATAACATGCAGATCTTGATTAATTTTCTTTGAAAGCAGATTAAATGAAATTCTTATTGTCTGATGCTGGTTGATTTCAAAAGCTGCTATTTCCAGCATGGAAATGACTTTGTTAATATGTAGCTGTTAAAAAATAGAAGTCTATCAGTCAGTGCATTCACAAGGTTGGGTGAAGGTGGCTGGATGGGCAGAAGAGAAGGTGATTAAACATGTGTCACAATAACATGACACAAACTGTATTCCATATGTACTTGCATTTGTCATCGCAGTGCAAGTACTGAAGAAAAGAGTCTATGTTGTGACATCACATTACATATTCTGCTATTTTGGTTTCCTTGTAGTTAGGAACAGATGCCTATTCAAAAAAAAAAATGCGGAAAACCAATTCAGAACCCCAAATATGGTTGAATATAAGAGCCTCAAACCCAGATTTTGAAGAGTGAGGCTGAATACAGATATTTTTCAGTGTTTTGGGACTACCCTCGAATTCTTGCTATCTTGTTTTGAATTCTTATAGTTTCTTCTAAAGTAACAAACCAAATAACTCCCCCCCTCCATTCATCACTATTCATACTCAAGGTAAATAGGATCTAGCCTAGAAAAATTATTTTGGAACCCAATAAAAAAAAATCCCAGGAGCACTTTCTCTCTTTCCTGAAAATAAAAATACAGTAATGAAAATAAAGAATCAACAATTTATTGATTATTTAATGACCAATTTTTGCTGACTATAGTAAGTAAAATAAATAATGATTTGGTATCCTTTCATGAGGTGAAACTCTGTCTAATGAAAAACTTATTCCAAGAGATCTCTCCTTCTTCAGTTTTATCTGAGGCAGAGCTACTGAGTATTCACTGCTCTCTTTTTCTGGATTTTTTTTAAAAAAAGAATCAACATATTCATTGTGTGCCTTTAGAGTTCCCTGCACATGACCACTGTTTTCATTCACTTTTCAGTCCTTCATTGTCCAAAACAAGTTTCAAGAAAATCTGTGATCTTCTTTTCTGCTGAGCACAAAGAGCAAAAATTAACTATGGTGACTATAGATATGATGGTAAAACTCACAAGTAGACTAAGACCAGACAGGACAATTATTAGACTACAACTATTCGTTCAGGTATCTTCCACATACAAGGTCAAGAAATTAACAGCAATAAATGTGAACACATGAATGAGCAGAAGAAAGAGAAACAGATTTAAAACCTCCATTTGTATATACATGGCTTGATTCCTTGATACTAGAGTAGCTAATCTCCCATATACCAGCTTCCCTGGAATTGGCAATAAAAACAACTTACCTATTTGAACCTTCTTCTTCACTGCCAACTCCTGGGGACAAACTGCAGTTCAGAGACAGAGAAGAAGAAGAAGGGGGGATTTCAGCATAAAATTCTGATATTAATACAGAAATTCCTTCCTAGATTCTTACATCAAGTTAATCTTTTTTCCTTTTCTTCAAAAAACATTTGAAAGTATTCAGAACACTCCTTCCCTATTTTCCTTTGTAATGTTTTACATATTTTCAGTGATTATATTGAATGCAGGAGACCTGACAATATATTATCAAGAAGCAAAATATGAAAACTCACAGATTATAAAACTTTTAAATTGTAGTAATAATTTAAGAATCCATTATAGGCTAAGGGAAGTCACTGTCTTTTTTAACATTCAGTTTTTCAGATACGTGTTGTTTCCGGGTCAATCTGTCAAATCATAGAGTTCAAGGAATTGTAGTGGAGACATCTTGAACATCAAACATTTGGTTTTTAAGTTAAATTGCAGCTTTTCTTAGTAGTAGTTGCTCAAGTATGACTGCAGTTGAGAAGAAAGCTGCAGAAATGTGCCAGGTTCTTCTGTTGCAACAACAATAAAAAGATTGTTAAAAACTAGCAAATACATAACGTCATCATCAGCTTCCGTAGATCAACACTCAAGATCCTGGATACATGAAATAAGGATAAGAGAGATTGAGTGAACAAAGAAGAAAAGGGACAGGAGAAATAAAAAAAGAGGTGAGAGGTGAAGAAATGTATAGATTAAGGCCATTAAAACCCAGGGCACAGGAATTCTGGTACTGCTGAGCTGACATAAACACTTGCTGCAGGCTTGGAAATAGTTTTAAAAGTCATAATTAACATAGCTGATTATTTAACCTTGATGTTGGTCATCTTATTTTCCTCTACTCAAGAATGCCTGTTTGGAAGTCAAGGCCTGTTGTCATATCCTCTATAGTTTTTGAAGAAAAAGGAATTGAAATTATAGTTTACTGCCAATAAATAGTGCTCAGATAATTAAAATTGTTGTGATTCCTTTTTAAACAACAACAAAAACAAGTAAAGCATATAGACATTTTAGATGAAACATGTGGACTTTGCCTTAGAATTCATAAAAGGTAAGGTGTTCGGTTTCTGTTTAGTTAGCTCAAACTTGGCTGAAGCACCTAGAAATTTGATCCAGAGATTGGTCTTTATTGACCATTTATTATATTTTTATAATAAAAATTAAAATATACTTTATTATACTGAACACCAGGAGAGAAGAAATTTCAAAACTGATTTTCTGATATATTGATTCAAATGCTAATTCTTTGTATTAACCATATTTGTATTTTATTTTTATTTTCTTTGATAAGTTTGTAAGACTAATAAATTAATAAGCTACTACTACTTTCTGACTCTTGAGGCTACCTTCCACATTTTAATCCTCTTAGGCTTAAAGTCAGTGACTTTTTCATGGCTTAATGCAAACCTTGCTTCTAATTATGTTAGAACACAGTTAATTCTTGATATTTTCAGAATTTTCTCAGAAAATTCTAGTTCCCAATGAATCTCCCACATAACACCATTCTCAAAATTTTATTTATTTGTATCCTGCCTTTATTATTTTTGTAAACAACTCAAAGAAGTAAACATATTTAACACTCCTTCCTCCTCCTGTTTTTCCACAACAGCAATCTTGTGAGGTTATTAAGAGAGAGTGACTGCCCCAAGGTCACCCAGCTGGCTTTCATGGCTAAGGCGGGATTAGAACTTAGAACTTAGCTAGCCTATTACCTTAACCATTAGGCCAAACTGGTAATTTTATTAATATAAGCAATGTTATGAAAATATGTAGGTCTCAATTAGTTCAGTTTTTATAATCTGCTCCCATTTTAAGGGCATCTATTTGAGTTAAAAGTAAAATGCATGCTCTTTGTCCTCTGTTTTTTAGATAGTGGTCGAAGCGATTATGCATTCTTTCTGGTTGAAGTATAGAAGTTTGTCTGCACAAGCCATTAAAATGCATTTAAAATGAGCTGCATATTATTTATGGAGCACATTCTTCCCATTTCTTGACTTGATTAATGCATCTGAATTGCAAAGCATGAAAGTCATGTTGTCTTAAACAGGTGCTGCTACTGGCCTTTGAAAAATGTCCCTTGTGGGTTGTTTGGAAAGATGTCATTCTATATAATTCCACACAGGTATTTTTCAATAGAACACATCTTTCCCTCTCCTTCTCTTTCTACCACAAACCATCCTGTGCATGGAGAGGATTATTAATATTTTCTACTTCTACATAGCAAATTCTGAACTCTCACGAAGTTCCATGCCTCTCCCTGATACCCCAAAATTAAAACATTACCAAATTGTTCTGAGAATCTTATAAGATTATATATAGAACTGCAATGCTGGGTATAGTTCAGAATTAAGTTAAGTTGGTACCATTGTATTAAGAAGCGTCCTTCAAGAGAAGGAGTAGACAGAAAAGCAGAGTCTTTTTTTAAAAAGAAGTAAATCACAAAGGAAGCTATTTGATAAACTGACAATCAGCACCACCACCATTTAGAACAATCTTATGTTTTAAAATTCCAGATCTGCTCAGCAGGTCAAAAACAATGGAAATTCTGCTCTGAAACAAGTGAAAAACTGTGCTAATAAGTTACTGTACAGCTCTCACATCTAAATGAATAAGACTAGACAAACTGTCACAGGCTGAGATTGCTGAAGTGGTGACTTTAGTTCAGATTATGAAACAGTATTATTACTTTGATTTTAATAAGGGTGTTGAAAATATCGACGGTCAAAACAATAAGTGGACTTTTTCTAAATCTCCAAGTATTTCCACTTCTGTTGGATACTATAAAGATATACCACTATTTTCTTGCTACATTTTTACATTCAAGTTAGAGTAGCAAGTAAATTCTTGGGATTATTAATATTAATTGCTTTTACCAGGCTGTTATTTTGAATTTTTATTAGTGGAATTAAAATATTTTAATTAGATAAATAAAATATAGTAATTAGAGCATGAAAAATGAAATGAGAAATATCTGTATTCATTATACATATATACTTTGTATAATGTTGTCCATGTTTGTCCAGTTGTAGAAATGTTTTGTGAAAAAAAGAATAGATATTAAAACATCAATACAATCAGTGTCAATCAAGCTTAACAATACAATGTCAAGATCTTCATAAGGAATCTCAGCAGGATTTAGGCCAGATCCCTTATGTCAGTTAACTCATGTCTACCCATGTTTGAAGTACTTCTGATGCTGATGTTTTTTATTTGGTAATTGTGCAATCAGAGTTACCTCTTTATATGGTTCTCCTTTCTATTCTTTCATTCCTGGCATTTCTATGGCTGCCTGTCAGTTTGTTGTAGACTTTTCTTGGATCACTATGATTAGGAGCATCTGAAATAAAACCCTTTGCAAGCATTTGTTCAAATGCCCTGCAAAAGACTTCCCTATCTCTGCTAAATGCACTTTGTGAAGCCTCTTATGTAAAGCCTTTGCCAGACTCTGCAAAAAGCTTTTCATGAACTTTCAATCAGCTATCTTATTTAAGAAGATTGCTGCTCTTTGTGCTCATTGGGGCAACAATTTAATATGAAAAACTGTGCTTTAAACAGATGAAACCCCCCCCAGACTTTATTATGAATGATATACGGTAATTGTACTGGCAGCTTGTGTTAGAGCCCACATTTATAAGTCACCAGGAAGAAGGAGTCAGAGCCACTGGACCTACTAACAGTGCCACCAAGAAGATGATGGTAGGGATGTTGGCAGCAAGCACTGTTTCCATCTGAATCCCAAAGTAGCATTAAAATTTTCAGCACTCTTTAACTTGCTTCCAAATCTAATATCTGCAGAGACAATTTTGAAACCAGAGTAGAGGAGGGTGGAGAAGCTAAGTAACAGAGAGGAATTTTGTTATTATAAATATGGAGCTCCTTCATGCCACTACAGGCAAGGAAGAGTTGCCTAACAGGCAAGTGAAATCAGATGATTGGTAAAGTGAAAGAAAAGGGGAGAGATTTTCCAGTGTGGATAAAAAATGAAATGTACCTCTCTCCCTGAGAAAGGATAATGGAGTTTTGTCTGTAAGCTAGTTTCAGATGTTTGATAAGCCTGAAGAAAGAAAAGTTTTCTAATAACTCCTAGTAAGAGGATTGATCTAATAATGGAAGGAAGAGTTCAGAGCGAAATCTCAGTTGCTTAGGAATAATGCAACTGTAAAGAACTGAAAGTTGGTGAAATCATTATAGGATTAATAAAAATATATGTATTATACTCCACTAAAATTTGTTCATGTCTTATAATAAGATTATAAATAACAAATACTTCAACTTTGTGCTACAAGTTACCTTTTATCAACATATTTAGATCTAACCCTAACCCTATGAATGAAGCTATTAAACTGAAAGTTATATTCTCAGAGATTAACACTTGTTCTGGGGAAATAAATAAATATATCAGTCCCACCAGAAAGAATGGAGAGCTCTTCTTCCAATGTTAGGTTAGCTACTATCAGGCAATGGCAGGGGATACTGGGAATGATACTTCATCAAAATCAGCATAATGATACAACTCTCATTCTTGGTCAATGGGATACAAAACATGGAAGTGGCCAATATGAGGCATTCAGGGGATTCCTGCTGAAATAAAGACCAGTTCTGAAGAATGTAAGGCGAAGAATGTTGCACCTCTTTTCTTACTCTTCTCAATTTATGTAATATTGCAAGGAAATTATGTAAAGGTTCTCAAGGCTCAGTCTTTAAGCGGGCTAACTCCCTGAAAACTAGACAGAAAAATTTAGTATAGTGGGAGAAACTGGCAAAAGAAAGAGCAATGGGCTGGATATGGCTGGGGTTGTGGAGGAAAACATTCCATCACCACCCCAAATCCCTGAGTACATTTCTGTAAGAGAAGCAATTGATCATCAGCCTTGGAATGCCAACTGCTCCTCTCAATCCCGCCCCTGTAACATGACGCAGAGCAGAGCCTCTGCAGCCTATCTTGAGCTTCATACTGAAAGCATGGGAAACAGAAAGAAAAGCACTAACATCCACACTCCACCTTAGTTCATTGCACAAAAGAAAACATGGACATCTCTTAAGGCTACTGCTGCTAAAGGATTTTGAAAAAAATCCAGAAGCCATTCATTGCATGCTTACGCTATTTATTTTGTATAGTTGTCAAGGAGCCTAAGCAGATATTCTACCAGCAGTGTATCCATTCCAGGCCAGCTTCTGAAACTAAGTGTGCCCATACTGGCATTCTCAGTCTTTCAAGGTTAACTCAGTAACCAAAGTTATAAGTGCTCTTACTACTTTTATTACAAGGTTACAGTAATAAAATATTGACAAGTTTAGATATGCTTCCCCCCGCCCTCCTTCTGTCTTCAAGAGAACTAGTGAGGGTCAAGTCTGAGATCTTTCCCAAATTACATTTTTGCCTTGGACTCACATTTTTTTATCTGACCGTTGTCTTGATTGTGGCTCTGCATCCTGTTCCTCAAAGTTATTCCTACCACCTCTTATAGGCATATCCCAGTTCTGATATTATTGTTCTAGATGATACCAGGAGCATTCTTTTGGAGACCAAGAATAATAATTTCAGTAGAAAAGGCTGCAGAGTTAATGGGGAAATACATGTGAGTGAGAACAGGGCTTGAGGAAAATTGGGGACCTTCTTGAGATGTCCATCAGAAGATTCCTTCTGATCTTCCTGATCAGAGCAAGAGGCAAACATTCCAACTCTGATCTCAGAAAATAATGCTCATACTTGGATAGGAAATACAACATTCTAAATCCTTAGAAGGAGGCAATGACAAACCACCCCTGAACTGTTTCCAGGAAAAAAAATATGATGTGCCCATGTAGTCACCAGGAACTAAGCTTGCTTAGGGACACATTTTTCTTTTGATTTTTTCACTGTGAAATGTCTTTTTTAAAGCATATGTTATTGTCATCATTTGTTCTCTGCTTCTAAATGTCAGAAAACCATGATGTCAGTATCCACAATCATAGTTAAAAGCTCCAGGCAACAGGAAAGAGAATTATATTATTGGTTTACAATTCTAGTCTTAGAAATATACTTCACACTAATAGATTCTGCTCAATGTTTAGAACTGCAGTCCAAAAAACCTTTTTCTCCTTTTCTGGATATCACAATCAGCTGTTGCTGATTGTGTAACAGTTTGTTAATCTGTTTAACCTCAAGATAAAATGAAATTAATGTGGCTCCATCTGATCGGATGATATATTATGATCTTGGAATCATAGTCCTAGGATTTTCTTTGACCATCCTGCTTGGAATATAAATAAATTCCTCTATAAATCATTAAACGTTGCTACTGATGGGGCACCAGAATAACTCAAACAGATGCCTCTTTTGGCTGTTCAAAGAGTTTTGCACACCTTGTCATTGCTGATCTTTCAGATCTGTCAATGTGCTAGAGGAAGAAAACCTCGACTTTCCATGAATTATTGAAATAAAATGCCCAGCAATCTCAATCACTGTGAATAAGGTGAAAGGAAATTGTGAGCTGTTAATTAACAAGCTTTGGAGGGCCACAATTCCTCTACCATTTAAGGAAAGGACAAGGTTGCTATGGCAAGGATCCCCAATCCTTTTGGACAATGAATAAACTGGAATTTGGGGATCATATTCTGGCTGTTTACAAGCAAACAGCTACCAACAGGGTATTTTTGAAATTATAACATCACTGTCACAGTGGTGATAGCCAATAACAAAGTACCAATTACTTGTTCAACCATGGCCTTAATAGGCAACACCTTTCTATGAGCAAGTGACAAACATTCCTGTCATCTAATCTGGAGAACCTTGCATTGTATTGAGTACCAATGACATCTATATCTCGAAATTTGCCTCCGCATTTTTGGAACAAACTCAGTATTACTAATATTACAAGGGTTGCCTTAAACTATGTTTTAATTTCTATTGCTCAGCTTTCATAATGAATCACTTGTTTTCTTTCCTCTTCTTCTGCTGTAACCAGTATATGACTTTCTCATAAGTCAGAGCATGCCTCATTTATTGAAAATCTCTCTGCTTTATCTGTTGTGATATGTTTATTCAAGTTCAGGATATGTATTCTGCCTGCCTGCCTTCTCCAGTATTGATCAAGCACTGTATTTGTAGAATTCAATTCAGAATGAACTGGACTAATCTCATGACTCCTCTGCTCAATTTTGCTGTTGTGCTCACTATCTTGCAACATCAAGTATCTGTCAGAAGAGAAATGTTTAACTAAATGATGCTGGAGGACATTAAATTAACCATTCATCATGAAGTGAGAAACACAATAATGCTGAAGAAGAAGAAAGCAAGTGAAAAAACTTTCAGTTCCATTTGTGTTTGTGGTGTTGACAAAGAGGCCAAAGGTGATTTTTTTTAGACAGATGAGAGCTAAAGGCTTGCTTTACTAAGCTGTTTAGAGAGAAAACCAGACATGTCAAAAGACTTCTCCATTATCCCACAGGGAAAACTTCAGTTTTTCTTGTACATGTAAAAGCCTTCATTTCTAAGCACCACCATGTGTGACATCAGATATAGGTTATTCCTCAGGAGACTAATATTCACAGCTAATCCAAGTGAGCTGTAAAGAAAAGGAGCTGTAAAGTGTCTCTGCTAACTAAGAAATTGGTGTTTCTGTATTCACAAATAAAAATAAAATGTTCAAGCTTTAAATACTTTCACTAATAATGTTTTGCCTCCTTGCTTCATCACTTCCTATCCAATGTCTTAATTGCAACAAAGTATTAAAGCGCTCTGGCAGTAACAGTTCATTTTTAAAGGCTGTATTCTGCATTAAGTACGTTATTGTATAGGCTAAGCTATTCAAACATGTCTTAGGTTTATCTTTGAAACAAAAACATATGAAATGGTACACTGGTGCAATTAAATTAAGAGTAGTCCCAAGACATTACTTTTCAGGGATCTGGTTGGTTTCTGAAATGAATTGGATCCAAATATTTATTCAAGGAAAATGTTAAGATATTTCATTATCTGATGATAATTCTAAGTTATTCTGTGGTCTTAATTGTGCTTGATTAAGACAATGAAGCTATGTATAAATAAGGAGCATTGTACATACATACACACACTCATACATTTGAAAAGAACTCGCGCAGGCAAAATTGACAATAGTGAATCTTTAGATGCATATATTTGGATGGCAGTATCATCTCATTCTTCTGTCATGTATTCGTTTGTGAATATTATTTTTATTGCACAGAAAATCATAGGGGAAACATTTCAAGTAATCAGAAAAAGGTTGGAATGCTCTGGCAAATATAGTAGTTGGGATAGAGAAATGCTTCAACATACTTTAGTTAATACTAATGGCTATTTGTTACATTAAGTAAGAATGCATGTTAAAAGGCACTGTTGACAGGAAGAATGTGAGATCAGTAACAGAAGAAAGTGTCAAGTAATACAATCTAGGGCAGGAGGCCATAAAATACTATGGTGAGCTGGTAGGCAGGGCAGGGATACGAAGAAGGATTTGAAAGTAAGCCCTGAACACACTGGATAGACTAGTCAGAAAGAGATTGCGCAGTGAAGAACGAGAAAAGAGAGATAAAGAAATTGAAGGGAGAAGAAGCAGGAAAAGAAGATTATTCTGAAGCTGGCCCATAGTTAGCTAGAAAAGGCCAGTCATTACTCTACAAGGAGAGATAGTAGCAAGAAATGGAGGCATTAAAAAGTTTTACTTGAACATCCAGGCATATACTTGACTACTCTGAGCTCTAATGGGACAAAGACTCCTATAGGAAGAAGATGAAACTGCCAGTTACTTCATATCTTTATTTGGTATTGTAACCATTTGTTTGCTATCTGTATCTGTGATCGTGTCCAAATTAAATTCTCAAAGGTACATTGGAATTACAGAGGCTTTTGCCAGGCCAAGTCTCATCCCTTTGGATATGTACCGTCAATTTGTTATCTTGATTTCTGAGACAAGGGAGAAGTGAAGAAACTATCTGAAGAACCTTTGCTCATATTTCTGTAGATAATGCATACGATGGGTTGCGAAATTATCTCTAACCTTTAACATTAGGGCCTTAACATGGTTTGGATATTCAGATGTAATACATAATCAGAATTAAGTGTTAAAATTTGCACAGAGACATAGAGCTTTGAATGGTTTGCTTCCTGCAGGTTATCCTCCCTTTCCTTACGACTTTGTGATTTTTAATAGCTTTCAGTTCTTTTTGAAGCAAAGTGACTACACATGCACACACATGCAGAGATGGCTCTGAAGCAGCTACGTAACTCAACTGCTTTAAGTATTAAATGTCTTCTATATGTGCCTGCGTGTTGTGAAACTTGTATTTTGAATATTATCCGATAACATAAAATAAAGCATCAGGGTCTAATTCCTATATGGCTGGTATATAAGTCCATACTCACATCCTGTCCCATATTATTGGAGGTCCTTGGTAGAACAGACGAGCCTGAAGATTGTATAAAAGGTATCAGATTGAATAATCTTAAGATTATAGAAAGGGAATTATGAAAATATTTTGAACTTTATGATTGATTTTTCCAAGAGCAATTTAATAGTATTCTGTGTTATTAAAGATCTATATCTTTCTATCTTACTGACAGAGAAAAGATTTGAAGAGAATACATCCTGGTGGTTGCTGTAAGATCTTTCAGTGCATGCTTAAATTATATTTGACGCACCAAATGTCTTCACCAACACAATAAATATTCTGTCAGACTGAATGAGTATTGAGAAATCCATTTTTCAATTTTCTGAAAATAATGGTACCTTCTATAATAATTTAACTTGGCATTTTAGCTTAAAGTTATATATAAAAATCAAGGGCATTGAACTAAAGATGAAATTAACTAACTGTAAGGGTCTGCAACATACTGGGATTGGTATTTGTTTAGATTGGTATACTATTTTAATTTGTTTCTAAAATATCACATCAGTGTTCATTAATCATGGATATCCTGGCTTTCCTTCAAAAAATTCACATCAGTATTCAGGGTTTTTTTATTTTCACAACAATTGTATCAAGTAGGCTAATAAACAGTGCTTATCTTTCTAGGGACAGTTATTTTCTGATGCTCAAAACTAAGTACGTATAAATTTGTGTTCAAGTAAATAGGTAGTTCACCCAGTCAGATATTCAACACACTGATTTCCTCCAATAATTTTGTTACGATACAGATGGGCATCCATGGAATTTAGGGATTTGCTTAAAATGTAATTAAATTATTCTTATATTCCACTCAATTAAGCATATAATTTATAAAAAAATATTTGTATAAATTAAGAAAGAAAATATGTTCAATCTCAGCGTGAGGTAGGAAGGATGGTCTTAAAACTGTACTGATGCTTAGAATCCTATATATAAGCTCAGAGGCTAAAAATATGCACTTAAAGATTTACAATTGTTCTCTTTCTCTTTTCACACGTCTTTTATCACTCCATTCCCTCGTACACAGTTATTGACTTGGAAGATCACTCCTTTTGTGCTGTCATTCACGAAAAATCAAAGATCTAATTGCCAGTGGTCTGGCTGGAAACCAGATTGCTTCCATCATTTCCAGCAGGAAACTAAAAATTCAGTTCTTGTTAGCCAGCAAATTATGCTGACCCCAGGACCACAGACTGCCTCTTTCAAGCCACTTCTTTGACTATTTGTGCTACCAATTTAACAATTCCTGAATCTCTGTAATCCTATCAGATGGTTATTTAGATTTTTGAATCTCGATCTAGAAGTCGTACAAACGCTTGTAAAGTTTTTGAGTGACATATTTCAGAGCAAAATTTAGATGCATATGCTGTTAATTAATTTGTGAATTTAGGTAACTATGTTGATTTTGAACCTTTTAGTCCATATTTACTGATAATCTACAATGTTACTGCAGGTTTGGTTTATTTTGAGGGTGGGGTGGCAAAAATAATATCTCATGGCCCTCATATATATCATAATCAATGTTATTATTTGTGATGTAATTTGCTTCACAAACTACATGTAAAAATATTGCAATTAATAGGAATGTGAGAGGGTACAAATTATTAGATATATCTCAAATATCTCCTTTTATATAAGCTTAATTACTGTCAACTGGATCATGACAATGCGAATAAAGAAAAACATTCAGATCAATGCATGAGTTTCCATAATCATCAGCAGCTTGATATCTACTTCAATCCTTACCACCAAATCAATAATATCGAGTTAATTGCCTTGAGTTATAGTGCCAACAGTAGATTTTTTAAGCAGATACTTCATTGCAAACTGGAATTTTACTATTTTTTAATTATCTAACTCCTGTTTAGGCTGCCTTTCCCTCCCTTTCTTTGTATCTTTTTCTCTCACACAGCATATCACAAACAACAGCAAAATCGGCCAAGGGATCCAGCCATCCTGGGATTGAAAAGGATCATGTCACTGCTTGTTAGAAGCGGGAGTCATTATAAGCGGAAGTGTTAATGGCTCAGTGAGTCATTTATACTACTTCATACCTCTGGAACATCTCTCTGTGGATTCTGTTCCAGTTTAGGGATATTCTTTGATGTATGCATATAGAGATGGGTTACTGAATTCACTAATTCCCCTAACCTCTTTTTTCTATGAATTTGACAAAGTAAGAAGACAATGCAAGAATAATTTTTCCTAGCAAAGTGATAGCATGACAGAATTGCAGCACTGTTTTATTCTTTTGCACTTCAAGAGGAAATGAAGAGCATCTTCAAAGGAGTTACTTCTCCTCTATATGTAACCAGTAATGAACTGGTTAGTTCATTATATCTCCAGTCAGGGGTGTTTGTGTGTGGATGAGATAGTGTGAAAAAAGTCAAGATACATAATTAAAGCCCTAGCCCTTTTATCTGCATTGCAGCTGCCATCTTGACTTTTTTACTGTCCTCTTCTTCCTCATACATATGCAGATCCGCTAACACATTCATTCAAATATTGACTTTCAGTGTTGCAAATGTTGAACAGAAATTACAGAAGAGTGCCAAAGCACTTAAACATCTTCAGTCTATGACATTTTCAGTGCCCCTTTTCCACACCACTAAATTTTGTTTAGCTCAAGAATAAAAAAAAAATTATTCAGCTGAAATGAAAACAGCTTGATAAAGCAAGTAATTATTCCAAATACTGTAAGCTGTTCTGGTAGCATTGTTGCTGCAGTAGGCTTCTGTTTCAGTTCCAAGTTTGGCCCTGATCCATCCAGATTTCAAAATACAGTTTGTAATTGTTGGTCTTTGAACCTCAGCTGTTGCCATCAGTTTGCTTGTTGTGCAGAACTGTGACACTCTCTTCATGCTACTCTTTGGAAAGGGATGCAAACTGTGAGGACTGTTCTCACAGTGGCTCTTTCTCCTTCTCCCTGTAAACACCAAGACTCACAAAGCAGGCCCTTGTAATGTTGCCATGCCTTCCACCAGCCTGGAGAAATAATGGAGAAATATAGGGGAAAATGATAACCGGTGGATGTGAGAGGAAGAAGGAACTGCAATCCAGTTTGTCAAGTTTCTCACTTTGTTCCCCTTGAGAATAAACAGTGATTCACTAATTGGTTTGCTCATTAAGCGACAAAGTAACGCGGTGGGAGGTCTTGCAGAAGGAGCCTGTGAGCCTGCCGCAGCCTGCTCCCCTCTGTGACCCTGCATAGCCAAAGCCAGAGCTGCACATAGCACACTCCCCGATGGGTTAATCCACTGCTGGCAGCTGATCTGCCTCTTGTGCTGAAGCAACACACAAAATGCCTGGTAGCAGGCCAGGGGGAGGGGGATAAGGTCCCTTACATCACATAGCGCTTGCTGCCAGCAAACAGCTCAAGCACCTCTGAGAAGTTTGAAATGATAAGAAATTGCAAAGAGTGAGCCATCAAAAATATGTAGGCTGCATTTTATGCAGAGGTACCTGTGAACAGTTTCGCTTCTGGCTTAGACTACTGAAAAATAAGCTCATTCTTACTGGGTTCACAGCAACTGGCTACGAGCCAGAATAGGTCAACTGACAGAGAGAAACCGTCCTCTTCTCTCTAGTTCATATAGTTTGGTTGCCAGCAAAGATTTATCGGCTTTGGCTGCCAGCAAAGATTTATCGGCTTTGGCCAGGGCCTTGATTCTGATCTTATCTGGATAGAAATAGGGTCTAATTCTACAGTTGATAATATAACCTATATAATTATGGGTTCTAATTCTACACTTTACTATATTCTACACTTTACTATATTAGTTTTCTACTGGCTGCATACTTTAGATGCACACTTTACTGCTGAACACATAATTTCATTTATTTTATTTACTGTTGTCTTGCAAGTATTTTGAGGGCTGCTGTACCGAAGTCAAATTCCTTGCATGTCTAACCATGCTTGGCCAATCAAATATCTGAATCAAATGGGTTCTGGATACTTATTGAAGGGACCAGTAAATATGGTGTTGAATGTCATGGCCTTTCTAGCCTGACCAAAAAGCACTATCAAAAGCATTTTCTGAAAACTCATTTTTAAAAATGTCAATAATTCCTGAAGCAATAAAATATCAGGAGATTCTGACAGAATCTTAGACCTCCCCTGAGAATGATGAAATCTTATAAGAATTGGGATTCTTGCACGAAATCTCAGCATTTTAGGCAAGCTGGTACAATTTTAAGTTTCATTAGATCAGTTGGTGCAATGGTCAGAAAATATTGCTGACTTCTGGCTTATTATATCCTTTGAGAACTGCATAAAGGGGAGATATGTAGTCTCCTTTTTCATAATGTGGATGGAAATTGTGGCCACTAATGAACAGAACTGCCATTATGCTAAGTAGTTTTTTGTCCTGATTTAACAATTTCACTTAAAAAGCACATTCCCATGCATTCTTCTTTGCATACCATCTATTAAGCAGGTTGTTTGTTGTTGTTCACCCTAAATATACTAGATACTCAATATATAGAATATACTATAACACACTCAATGCTTCCTTGTTTAAACTTAAGGACTGTTCCAAAACATTTCACCACCACTGCACCCTAAGTTAGGTAAACTATTTTGGTACTTAAGACAGAAAATTTTACAAGTACCTTTTTTACTTCCTGCAGAAGAAAGAAATTACTAAATAACTGCAATGCATTGTTCCTTCTATAACAGCTAACAAAAGCAGCTGTCTAAAGTGACTGCTTTACTCTGCTCTGTCCCTGAAATAGCATGTGAAGGAGTTTCTTCACAGGGAGACCCACACTTCAATTGTAGGGGTGAAAGTGGAAGAATGATATGATACTTGGTGCTTTATTCTCAGTAGATTGCATTGACAGAGTTGGAGCTCCTAGCTAAAATAAGACTTAGAACTACAATTGATACTTAGTTCGTATCAAGTTTAGGATGCACACAACTTACTGATTTGGGAATGGAACATGATGCCTGAGTCATCTCAGTCCACATCTGAATCTGAAGTTTTATTCTGGAAACTGCTGAACCATCATTTGGAACAGCATGAAGGTTTAGTTGGATCCAGAAGGAAACTGAATACTTTGGACTTCTCTGAAAGGTTCTGTTCTCAGATCAGATCTATATCTTCTATAAATCTATATATTGATTCTAAGATACAGCTAATCTGTATGTTGGTTATAAGATACAGCTAACTCAAAACCTGCTTGTTTGGTTTCAGTTTAGGTGTTTGTGCATGCTGCCATTGTGATTTATAAACGATGATTTATGGATTAGCAAGATCTAATCTGAGCCAATTGTTGTTTATTCAACAGCCAATAGTTAAACAAGCAATATGTGATCCTAGCCACTATTGTATTGAACTAAATGGAAGACTTGTTTGTTGTTCAGTCGCGCAGTTGTGTCCGATTCTTTGCGACCCCATGGACTACATTACGCCAGGCCCTTCTGTCTTGCACTGCCTCCCGGAGTCTTCCAAAGCTCATGCCCATCACACTGACTATGCTATCTATCCATCTCATCCTCTGCTGTCCCCTTCTCCTCTTCCCTTCAATCCTTCCCA
>JANHZU010006568.1:43859-57763 GCA_032468055.1 Acrochordus granulatus | reverse complement strand
ACAAAAATACAAAAGGAACTTATCATTGTGTTATTCTAGGCTTTCCTTTTTAAAAAACTTCTTAGTCTAGCCTCTGATATTTTCTGATGATCTCTCATCCAAGAAATAAACAGATCTGATCCTGATTAGATTTTTTTGGAGTCAGTTAAGATAAGATAGGTGCTGTTAGCTGCTGTTGCCATTTTCATGAGTGATGTTTTAAAATGATTATGCCATAGTAGTCCCTCTCAGTGGGACCGATTACTTAGCCTGTCACATTTTTCTCTCCCTTTTAGTTCCACAACAAATTGATCATGTTAAGAAGACCACCTCAGAAACTGCATTTTGAAAAAGATCTTGGAACAGTAATGGATTACAAATTAATTATTATTAATTTTAATTTACTGGCCACTCAACTCCAATGAACTATGAGCCAATAGTATGACAGAGCTGCAAAAAAACTGAACACATGTTTAGATTATATCAATAGAAATATGCTTTCAAATCATGGGAGGAAATTATTCAGTTGTACTGGTCAGACCCACCTATACCAATTCTGGGACTTACACTGAAGAAGACATTGGAACTGGTTCAGAGAAACCAATGAGGACAAGAAATTTAGAAACCAAGTCCTAAGAAGAGAATCTAAAAGTTCTGAATGTTTTTAAACTTGAGTAAGATTGAGCAATAACACTGCTTAGTGACCTTGTTCTATGGAAGGTAATTCTAGAATGCAAAATAATCAATGCAAGTTACAAGAAGACACGATTCCAATGAATACCCTTTATTGCATGTGCTCAACTACACAGCTATGTGCATTGTTTTAATTTGGATTCCTGAAGAAAGCAGGAGAGTTGGCTTTAAATGGTGATATTGTGATATTTGTATATTTATTTATTATACGGCCACCCATTTCACCAAAAGCAATTCTGGGCAGTGCACAATAATATAAGACACCTGCAGAATGTATTGTAGTTCTAGGGCAGGGATTCTAATCTGGGGGTAATGGAGTACTTTGTAATTGCTTGTTTGCAGCAAATATTTCATTTTGGGACTGTCAGACATTTTACATGACCACCAGGTTGCGGAAGCATGAAAGGGCTTAAACAAGGGGACCTAACTCACTAGTAGCCACACGTTGTAATGACTTAATTTTGCAGCTGCTACAATTGTTGGCTGGGCAGGTTGTAAAACAGCTAGGGAAATAACTCCTGTCCATAAACAGGAGTTTAGGTGCTCTGAAGCCAGGGGAAGTGAGAAACAGTAATTAATGCTTCAAGTAAGAACCAAATGGCTATTTATACAGATGGGAGAGAGTGATTTATTGTGGGTTGTTTTGGCGAGAGGATGATGGCCTCTAGCACAAGTCCGAAAGCTTGGAACAATAAATCTTCAGTCCCAGTGACTGATTCTGACTGGTTTATACAACACTTTCCTGGGACATGTGTATTTTTATTTGCATGTCACTACTGAATTGTGTATGTTAAATAACAGAGTCCATTTGTTTTTATGGGGGGAATAACATTATTTAAGATAGGAAGAGATAGTAATTGGGTCAGACAGTGCAAGAATCCCTGTTCTAGGGTTTTCCTAGAACCTACAACCACTTTCAATGGTTTTTCAACCACAAAGAAAGCATCATGAAAGTCACCCTTTATTGCACCAGTGCAGATGTTAATGCAAGCATAGGCATCCACTCAATTGCCTTTGGATTCAATGAAGCTTGGGAACCATAAATTAATGATGAAGCTGTGGCTGCAAATGTATGTACACTTTCTTCACCTATTAAAAATCAAAGGAAAAGCCAAGGACAGATGTTGCTACTTAAATATCTATATTCCTGTCCAGACTTGATTTCTAGCATAATTCCTTTTAGAATTTTGCATAGTGCAGTTCTCCTGTTTTCAATACTTTGAATTGCCAAAATAATTATAACAGCTAGGAAACTTGGTAATATCCTTATGGCTGCTTACAGACTTTATTCTGTTGAAAAATATGTCAGCTCATCCATAACCAAGACAAAGAAAGTTGCAAGGATAGTGAAATTTACACTTTGTATCTTCAGATTTCTTATTAAGATAAAGAAGTAATGACAAACATTCCTAAAGACTTATTTATCCAACAACATGAAAATAAAATAGAATCATATATATCAATGGTATATAGAGGCTGCATGGGAGATAGAAGAGCCCTGAAATTCTGTAGGAAGAAAATTTGAATTCTATAGCATTTATGTTCAGTAATGTTAATTTCTGAATGCACCAAAAATAAATAACATGAAATAAATTCAGTAGCAATGCCCCTAATTTTTCAAGACACCATCCAAATCATATCTGGACAATATTTTTACCACAATCAAAATAAAAAATAACACAAAGAATTGTGCAAATGTGTCAGTTCTCCAGATTTTTTTTACAGGCTTATGTTACAAAAAACAGGGATCGAGGAAAAATGAAGAAATTTTTAAAATAGGCAAGATGTCTAAAGTCAGTCAGAGATGAAAATGGGCAACAGTCTAAATGCAGTCACTTTGAGTGTGATGGGGATCATATTAGACCAATTGTGAAGGATAAAAATTATATTAAATCTCCTCCCCCAGTTTTTGAAAACATAAATACTCATGAGGTTCAATATACTATTATCCACAGAAAATTACTGTGCTTACAGTATAAACAAAACCAGGATGTAATTTTAATAGTGACAATACAATCAATTAAACTGAATAAACTTCCTTTCCTGCTGGATAAACTCCATCCTTATTGACTAAATATGATACCTTCCTGACTGTATTGTTCCATGAGGGAAGAAAAAATCCACAATCTTTCAACCTACTAACATCATTATAATTATGAAAAGAAGCAGAGTACAAAAAAAGCCTTTAGCCATCATTTAATTAAAAAGCTATAGCATCTAGACACTGGACGTTGGAATATTATATGGTCAGCATCAGACATACCTCTATGGAGAGGATATTCCAAATTTGGAGCACAAATAAATTTAGGTGTTGGGAGAAAATAACTAAAAACAAGTAATAGAATGTGTATATTATGAATCCCTGCCCTCCACTTTTTTTAAAAAAATAAGACTCAGTTGCTGAAAGTTAGCAGAAATCTCATCTCCATTTCTCTGCAACTGATACCATTGGATATATATGAAATACACACACACACACATATATATAATTGGATATATATGTCCACTGAGGAATATATTAGGAATAGAAAGGACAAGAGATATAGATTTTACTTAAAGTCTTGGTCCCATTGCATGTCCTATGGAGAACATCCAATAAAAAGTAAAAAGGTAAAGGTTACCCTGCCAGTCGTGACCTACTCTAGGGTGAAGTGCTCATCTCCGTTTCTAAGCCGAAGAGCCAGTGTTCATCTGAGGATGTTTCTGTGGACATGTGGCTGGCATGATTAGATGCCAAAGGCTCATGGACACTGTTGGCCACCAACCTTAACCACTTGTGCCATCACATCTCCAAACATCCAATACTGGCACCATTAATATCAAACAAAGAGCACAAGAGAATATGAAGCTCCCATTGTACCCATTTTGATGGAATTCCATTGCTGTATTTCATTTTTCATAATTATGATTCAGAAATCATAATTATACTATAGGTTTTCTGAATTCCTATTTTTTCAGAATTGTTTTCTGAAAACATTATGGCAAAACTGTGAACATTACAAGTGTCTGAAAAATTCCTAATACTTAGCACATTTCTAATATTCAAATAACTTTCACAGTGACTGGGATTACAAGTTGGAATGTGAGCAACTGGAATCGTATTGTTATTTCTGTTGATATGAAACTGCCAACTTGAGTAAAACAGCACATGTAAAGGTTCATGCACTGGAAAAACATCTTGCACTATTAAGGTTTTCTACATCAGCAGTGGGCTGAAATGTCCAGTAAAGACTATGCATGGTCCTATTTATTAACTTCAAATCTTAGAGAAAGGAGAAATAGTTGAAAGTTAGGTAGCAGCTCTAAGTTGAGGTTAAAAAACCTGTAATGCTCTGTTTGTTAGAAATAATGTGTCATTGCATGATGCTCTATACTCACACAAGAACATTTCCTTGTGAAAACTGCAACCTGCAGACTTTATATAAGCCTCCATCCTTTCTTTCACAGACTACTGCACTGCAAGAAAAACAAACAGCAGAAAAAAAAGTAATGGTTCAATAAGTCTATGGCTTAGCTCAGCAAATCTATTGAACATTCATAATTTCTGGATGCTTGCTCAAAAATGTTGAAGCATTGTGGATGAATCATTTGACCATGGGACACTTGAACTGTCATAAATGCATGCCAGTTACCAAGCACCCGAATTTTTGATCATGTGACTGTGGAGACCCTATAACAATCATAAGTGCAAGGATTGGTAGTAACTTTTTTTAGTGCCATTGTAATTTTGAACAGTCACTAAACAAATGGTCATAAGTTGAGGGTTGTTTTGGTTCATCTATCATTGGAGTTCTGGTACCAGCAATAAACAGAACAGTTTTCAAATCCTCTTAAAAGTTGGCTCTGTCTTGAATTGCTTGTATGGCTACAAGTCCTGATTTAATTAAAAAAAGAAATCATCCCACTGAAGTATACTGAAGACACAGTGCTATCCTTACTAATTCACCATTCCTCTTTGGATAAGGCTGTTTTTAATCAATAGCAGGCAAGGAGATGAGATTTGGAGACTATTTTAAAGATAATTAGAAAAAGAAGTTAGCCTTTATTATTCCAGAGTATTTCACTAGATTGCTGCTGAGATCATACTGAAATGAAAACAACAAACAAACCTTAGTGGCATGACTCATCAGCTATATAAAATTATTTGCCTGAGCTAACATTTTCTCTTTTCTTTGCTCTGTAGGAAACAATTGGATTTCTGCATAGTCTCATGGCAGCAGTGTTTTTCCTGACCAGGAAAAAATGAAAATCTGAACTCTAAATCTTCCTCTATGAATTTTTTGAACTTAATTCCCACTTATAATTGGGGTTACTAAAGGTGAAACTCAAAAGAGCACACAGCCAGGATACGATTAAAGAAATAAAAATAATTATGCCATGACCCAAATTTCATAAACAGATGGAAAATTCCCAGATCACAAGGGGGGAAAAGATAGGAGAACACGAGCTACTAGAAGCTTGAAATGTACTTTAAAACGTTTTTTTGTTCTGATTTACAGTATCACAAAGCAGCCTTATCTGATTAAAAAGCATCAGAGAGGCAAGAAAAAGCTGTCAGGGCTTCAGATAAATTTGATTATATCCTCATTGTGCCATTTCAAGCCATCCACCTTTTTAACGTCATTCTCTCTGAGCAGTGGAGTGAGGAGTGTTCAGAGCTCTACATTGGAGAAATCAAGCAGCCTTTACACAAGAAGATGGCCCAGCACAGAAGAAGCAACACCACAGGACCAGAATCAGCAGATTACCTTCATCTAAAAGAAAAAGACACTCATTTGAGGACAATAATGTTCACATTTTGGACAGAGAAGACAGGTGGTGTGAGAGAGAAGTGAAGGAATCCATTTATGCCAAAGTGAGAAATCCTTCCCTCAATAGAGGTGGAGGCCTCAGACACAACATGCCCCCCTTTTTTCATGCTGCTCTTTCATTAGTCCCCAGGAAGAGTAAGACCACTTCTCAAGTTGACCTGGAGGCCACTTAGCAACCCACTTGGTGATGAGTAAGGGATTGAGGAGTTGAACATCTACATGCCAAAGACTCGACCTATTCACATCTCCTATTGTCCACCTAATGAACCTAATCAGGTTAAGTGAGAAATATAGCCACTCTGGAACACATATATGGGGTCCCCTAACCAACTTTTTTTCAGACTGAAGAAGCTTCTTGGAGAAGCAGTGAAACATCTTGAACCAAAAAGAAAAGAAGTCCAGTTGCCATGACTCACCCTCCAGACTATTCTGCCTGGATGACTGAGAATCTTCATCGACATATCTTTGAACAGAGTATTCACATATCCCTGAAAGTTCATCATTTGCCTAATATTCCTTAAGCACAACATAAATAGCTGTACTAAATGTTTTAAATGTATTAACCAGAATGACAGTCATTTAACTTTTGATCAGGACATGTTTCTACAGTTCAATTTTCTTTTTATTCCTATTTAAAAATTGGTTCTTTAATTACAGTAGTTTATCTATGCTGCCTTTCAGAAGTTCTGTAAAAATAAGAGGTTGATTGACCACTTCAAGAATACCCCAGAAATGTGATCAGCTGAGTGAGTAGTATCTTGCAATAGTTAAATCCATTTTACTCCTGCTATTGTGACTCATTCTGTACTTTTTCTCCAGAAAATACTAAATACACACACACGCACACACAAATGTCTAATAATATAGTTTATAGAGCAAACCATCATGTAGTAGAAACAAAAATAGTCCAAGATATATTTCAATATGAAGTTTTCCTGACTGCAAATGAAGCTTTCACATTTGTCCTAGACGTGACATAAGAATTACTTTGCAAAAGACTTCCTGAATTTACATTATCAGCCTGGAGCACAGTGTACACCAAACTTTCATGACCCTTTTGTCACTTGTCTTTTTCTTCCATTCCCAGCCTTTTGATTTGCATCAAAATTAAAAATATATATTTTTAATAAATTTATTGTTACTTTACAACAGAAAATACAACTTACAGTACCATAAGGAACAATAAAAGAATAAAAAAGAAATAACAATAACAAAATCTACAATACAAATACACAGATAAAAAATACCCTCCCAGTTACTCCCAACCCAACTCAGTACGAATATCTATCCATAAATCAATACAAAAGGAAAGAGAGATATATTATTCTCTCTGTGTCTAATTAGATTAATATCATTAAAACTATATACTATAATATTTCCTTTCTATTACTATATATCTATATTTTAATTATTCTAATTTTTAATCCATACAATATTCATTTCTATGTAAGTGAAGCTTAGTTTCAGAACTTTAAGCCTTAGGGCTGACACCACTAATAAAGTCTTTCCTGGCAAGGGGACTTTTTTTTTTGTTTGACAACTTATGGATCCTCTTATTTAAAGAATATCATCTGACAGGACCCAAGAAGAGAGCCTTTTCTGTTCTTACACCTGCTCTGTGGAACAGTACTCCCCCAGAGATCAGATTGGCCTTGATCCTGTTGGTCTGTATTTCCAATCTGGGCTTACAGTGTCAGTTAGAACCCAGTTGTGTTATTGTTTGCCTGTTACTTAATCTCAGCTGCTGGTTATATATTTATTTTGTGTTCTTGCTGGTTTTAACTGTTGTAAGTTCTCCAGTGTCACTTTGGTGAGATAGGTGGCGTTATAAATTGAAGAAGAAAAACAAATAAATTTGTTTTATATTCTCTCTGATATGGCTCTCCATGAGAGAGAAGAACAGCTGAGATACTCTTTCTGTTCTCCCATGCAAGAAACCTTCTCCAATGAATATGCCATGCAGTCATTAGGTAACAATTAGCTAACCTTCTGTTGACACTTTTCTTCATACAGTTATCCAATTTACCGGTATAAGTACTAGAGCTGTGCATACTTGGAAAACAATTAAAGAATGCTTTGGACCTTGAGCACGCATAGCACCTCTCTCCTGTTCATGAAAACAGCAGTTCCCCTTTCAGACTTAAGTCTGAAAGAAGTTATAGCTGCTTTAATAATCACATTAAGGAGTTGATTCCTTGAAGTAGTGGTAGGTTTTTTTCAGATTCATAGAAAAGTTTAAAAATCCAATCCACTCTAGTCCAGTTTAATAAATAGAAGAGAGATGCATGTTCGCAAAAGTTCAAAGCAATTCTTCCAAATTATTTGGGAACCATGCACAGCCTTAACAAGCACCATATAAGTTTTTATTTCTGGTCTCAAACTTATAGTAAATCAATGTATTCCAGCTAGTGCATGATGGGGTATTTGAAATGATCCAGAAGTATTTCTCATTGTTGGACTTTTGTAATAGTTTTGCCCATAAACCTTCCGCTCCTAGGAAGCACAAGAAAAAGCTGCAGTGCCAGTTCTACGGTAGGCCAGTTCTAGCTCTTCATTTGAGAAAAATGCCCCACTGAGTTCTCTATATTGTACCCATGAAAATGCATTCATTTTGCAGCTTTTCATGCAAAGAACATCCTGAACCAACATCTTAAAACTCTGTCAAATTGCAGATGAATCACCAGTTTATGATCACCATGAAATGTTCTTTGCTATCAAAATATGTTTTGTTTATCCCCTCTCTCTTGTATAAACAATGTGGATGAGTTCTGTGAAACATCAGTGTTAATGCACTTATTTTATTTGCTTCTAATAAAGTTACTCTTACCATTAAAAATGAGAGCAGTGCTATATGTTATTATGAAACTTAAATAAAGATAGATTAATTTCTGTCATAAAAAGATGATAAACCCATGGCTTCCGGTACATTAAAATTCAGATTTCAATTGGACTATACCATGTAAATTCCTTCTTAGGAAGAGGGAATATCAATTTTTCATCGTCCAAGAGGTTGTGGAACAGCTTTCCCCCTCCAGAAGCCTGTCAAATATTGTGGTCCAACCCCTCATATTACTCAGCTAATAGTTAATGGCCATACTGGATGAAATTGATTCTGGAAGTCGAAGTCAAACTTACCTGGAGTGGGCCATCCTCAGAAAGAATAGCACCAAAGATACCCAAACCATGTTCCCCTCTGAAGACATGTCTACAGGGTTGGGTGATTTTTCTCTTTACTCCTGACAGCTGCCTAGACAAATCCCTGCATTTTTCTTGGGAAGGTTTTCTGGAAGTGATGTACCACTGCCTCCTCCCTAGGGCTGAGAGACAGTGACTGGCCCAAGGTCACCCAGATAACTTTATGACCAAGTCAGGAGCAGAACTCACAGTCTCCGGTTTCTTGCCTGGAAATTCCTTAACCACTACACCAACTGGCTCTCATGACTACCATTAAAAATTGTATTCTAAGGTCACAAGGACTAAAAACAGGGTTTTCAGAAATGCTGAAAAATCTATGCACACCAATTACTAGAAGGCAACAATATATTTCAAATAAACAGATAAAGACTTCTGACTAGATCTATTTTAAGCTACCAGTAACCAGATATGAATCACAGGAAGATGACTCTTCTTCTGTACATTCACTTCCTCTGAAGCAAGTGCAGCTAAGAAAATGGGAGAGATATACAAGACATTTCAGGCCCTTTTCAAAAATAGAGCTTTTTTATTCGTGAATAATTTGAGTACAACTCCTGTATTTACTAGAATGTTATTATCGTTTCTAGCTGATGATTCTTTAATTAAGGAAGTTCTGTTGGCATTTCCTTAGGAGCACTTAACATAGGAGAAGGTTTGAGAAAGATCAGTATTCACTGCTTCTCACCATTTGTAAGTGATATTTCCCCAGCTGAAAAAATATGTGTGTGTTTGTGTATGTAAAAAAGGATGACAGTTTCTTGCTGAAGTCAGCAAAAACTGCCAGTTTAGCCTTTCATTTATGTTCTATCTGTACATTTGTAATAAAGCCCATATGTGCTTTGGTTGCTAGGGGTAAAGTAAAAACTGATTTTTTTAAAAAAAAAATTATCTCCAGTTTCCCTGTCTTAATAAAAGATAGCTGATTTCTGGTTTCTTCATATGACAATATATGCTTGTGACCAGCTTGCCAACTAGTAAGAACCCTCCCCTCTGGTTTCCATTGTAAGTAGAGACAATATGAAAGACAGAGATAATGGATTGTTCCTTACATCAAAAGTTAGTCTGCTATTTGATTACCCACTTCAAAATACTTGTGTCAGAGAACAAATAAATCCTGTTTTTGCTTATCAGCAACTGAGACATACAAGAACAAAAAGACCAGTATCAAACCATGCAAGATGAAAGTATTTTCCAGATTCCTCACTGCAACCATTAATCTTAAGAATTCATTGAATTTTCTTCTCTTAAGACTCCATATCAAGGTCACAACTAAAAAGAAGAATTATAGGATTTTGCCCTTGATTCTTTAAACAAAAAAAATGAAATATTAATTACTAAGCATAGTTGCATTTGTTCAGTTAAATGTATTTAATGAAAATAAAAAACAAAAGAAAATTCCTGGGTAGGCATGTACAACTACTTACAAAGGATAGAACAAGATTTTTCAGTCTTACAACCAATGATAAATTTGGAAGTTTGAGAACAGAATTTTTGGGTATTAGAGAAAATTCACCCATTCCCATAATGGATGCTGTAGCAGCAAGGACCATCCCAAAATAAAGTCTGATGGGGCATAGAACCTGGAAGATGCTGAGGGAAGAGATATTTGGACCTATGGCCACCATGTTGGGGACCTAGGAAGAGAGAACTGATTTATGTTCTGAGGAATTTATTTAGAAACAGGCGTGGAAATCACAAAGGAAAAATGAGAAATCTGGCCTGGGAAAGGGAGAGAGATGATTAGTTAAAGAAGAAAATGTGCACTGTGAAATGAATAAATGTACCAATGATTAACCAGTATTGGTAAAACTAAAAAAAAAAAAATTTTTTAAGATGGCAGATGGGAGTGGATGCAGAGCAGGGAGCTCCTGCTAGCTCCCTTGAATGTTTGGGGCCCTGTTTTTCTTCCCCGTTGCTTTTTACCCCATTTTTTCTGGCTGATCTGGCTGCTTCATAGCTGATGCTTCCTGGAGTTGGCTGAGTCAGCTGTCAGGTGGAATCAGCTGTTGGGCAACAATGAAGATGGAAGCCACAATCACCTGTTTAGTGGCTGAGACCTTCAGGAGTGGCTAGGAATAGCTGTGTGGTGGTGACAGTGACAGTGGTGGCAATGGGCAGGATCAGCTATTCCTGGGAGCTGCACTGGCTGGATGGAATCCGTGGGTGCTGTGGACTACCATTGGAAGCTTGCCCATTGCTTAAGGATTTTGTGGGGTATTGTCATAACCAGAGGGACAGAGGGGACAGTTGGATGAATTATAGGCCTGTTTGGTTCAGGGCTGGCTCCAGGGTGAGAGCCAGAGCCAGCTTGGGTGGGTATGTTGGTTGTATGGAGCCCTTGCCCATGGTGAGAGCTGGGTGAAAAGTCTTGTGAATTTAACTAGCAGTGAGAGGGCTTAGTGTGGAGGGGTGGGCATTGTATGTATGTGTGGAGGGAAGGAGGCAGCGGGTACCCTGTGGTCACTTTTGTTGATGATCTCTAGCGAGAACGGGATGGGGCTAGTGCATCCATTCTTGCTCTCCTTGACCTCTTGCCAGCTTTCAATACCATTGACCATGGTATCCTTTTGGGTTGGCTGCAGGGGCTGGATGGTACAGTTTTGCACTGGTTTGCTCCTTTCTCCAAGGCTGGTCCCAATCGATGTTATTAGGGAGAGAGAGGTCCATCCATGACTGGTACTTTGTGGTGTGCCACAGGGCTCTGTACTTTCTCCTCTCCTTTTTAACATTTACATGAAACTGCTGAGTGAGATCATCTGTTGCCAAGGGATGAGGTACCATCGGTACACTGATGATACTCAGATCTCCATTCCTGGTCACCCAAGTAATGCTGTCTTGTCCCTGACTCTGGTCAGAGTCAGGAGGCTGTTTGCGTCTGGATGGGGGCCAACAGGCTTTGGTTGAACCCTGGCAAAACTGAGTGGGCTTTGGATGTCTGGGACTTTAACATCTTTAACTCTGGATGGAGTGGCACTGCCCCAGACAGACCCAGTGCACAATCTGGGGGTTCTCTTGGACTCACAACTCCTGCTTAAAGAGCAGGTGGCAGTCACAGCTAGGAGGGCCTTTGCACAACTTCGTGTTGTGCACCAGTTGCGCTCCTTCCTGGATAAGGAGTCCATTTGTTCATTCATGTCCTCATCATCTCTTTATTGGACTGCTGCAATGCACTCTACATGAGTCTACATGAAAAGTATCCGGAGATTGCAGCTGGTTCAGAATGCTGCTGCATGGATGATTTTAAGGACCCATAGAATAGCCCATGTAACACCTTTATTCCATGAGTGCATTGGCTGCCAATTTGCTTCCAGGTGCAACTCAAGGTTTTGGTTCTGACCTTTAAAGACCTTCATGGCGTGAGGCCATGTTATCTGAGGAACTGTCTCTCCCCAATGGGGTGACTTGCCTCACCAGAACCGGCAGAAGAGACCTATTTTGGATCCCCTCAGCCAAGGAATTTTGGCTGGCAGGATCAAGAGGATGAAACTTTTCTGTTGTGACTCCTGCCCTGTGAAACATCATGCCCCCAGAGGTAAGGTCTGCACTCACCCTTGCAGCCTTCCAAAAGGGCCTTCAGACCTGGCTACATCATCTTGGGATGGTTGGTGGTTTAGTACTCACCTCTTTCCCCCATATATATTTTCTTGCTCCTCCCCTCTGTCCAGCTATTTTTTATTTAATTTTTAACAGTTTTAATTTGTTTTTATATTGTTTTTATTGTAAGCTGCTGAGAATCGTTTTTGAGTTTGGAGGCATATACATTTAATGAATGAATAAATGAATGAATGTTTCTCAATTCTTGTCATGGCTGATAATTGCATTTCAGGTGACAGAATAATAGAAGTGTACAGTGGAATTAAAAGAAAAGCATTTCAAAAGCTATATGTGCCCACTTCTCTCCTATTTCCTTAAATTATAAGATATAGCTAGAGTTGGGAACTGGAATGGGGGACAGTATGAATAGCACAAAAAGTGTAAGCAGCAGTGATAATGTTTAAAGATTAAAGATCAGGAGTTACAGCATAAACAGCTTGTGACAGAAACCAGAGGAGAAAGAATCCCCTGCTTCAGGTGGTATCCAAAACTACAGGAGAATTTCTGCATGTTTAACTGTTCCTCAACTAAATCAGCAAAGCACACGTAAAATCCACATAAAAATGAAACCTTGATAAATTAACAAAGCCAATGTTGCACTTACTGCTATTATATTTGTCGAACCCCAGCTTTATTAGTTGAACATAAGTGTATTAAGCATGGGACAAATTTACACATATATGTATGTATATGCATCTGCATGCCTACCTCTCAATTAAAAGAAGGACCAGCCTACCTGTAACCCACCACACACCTCATCTCTTCATTTCCACATAGCTCTCACTTTAAAAACAAGCAGTAACTTGACTGGTAGGCCTGTACCTCTAACTCATCCTCTGTCTGGTCATATTTTTAATTATTGTTTTCTTCTCAAATTCTGAAATGTCATATTTTTAATTATTGTTTTCTTCTCAACACCCTCTTCCCACATTTCTCCATGCAGTCTGAAGCTACAACAGCACTGGTGGGTCTAGTCTCTTCCTGCTGCTGTCCTAGCAAGAATGGAACAGGAGCTCAGTCGCAAGTAACAAAACAACATGCTAACTCTTCCAAGGAGTTGGAACAAGTGAAGAGAGTCCACTGAAAACAGCCATGCTTTGTACACCTCTAACTATTGCAAGAATTGCAAGATACATAAACATTGAATGCATATGTGGAATGCAAAGGGGGAAAAAGATATTACCTATATGTACCAGGATTACCTGATAGCTACCAGAGATGACCAAAGCATTTTAGATAGCAAAGTTTAATAGCATCCATGGTAGCAGGATCAATAGATACTAACAATAATAGTAGTAATGGACCATTTTGGGCTCTGTAATGGTGGTCTTAAAGGTTTTCATCTGAGTTGATGACTTTATTTGGTCATTTAGAGCTGCCAACCCTAGGAGATACTTACATAAATATGACATACTTGTATGCCTTTACATTTATTGCTGTCATGGTTGACTTCTTCAAGCATGTTTGTTTAGAAAAAAATCAAAGAGTGACAAATCCTTTATCTTTTTCTACCCCACAAAAATGTACTCTGAGGCTGCTGCTACTGCTACTACTACTATTATTATTATGGTTGGTCACACAGTCAGCCAAGCAATTAGACTAAATTTGGCATTTTTATTGACCTATCAAGTC
>JANHZU010006568.1:0-15611 GCA_032468055.1 Acrochordus granulatus | reverse complement strand
GGTCCCTTGGTTTATGGAAGAGGATTTCCACCTAGCCTTGAATTCTGTCCTCTCTTGTTTCTGTACAGTTCTTAGGAGGTTCATCTGGCCTTTCCTGGGAAGGGTGGCTACTTTGAGTGTTAATTTTATTGCTATGGATCCACTCCAAGGCAGATTCTGGCCATCAGCTGCTGCTTGGCTGGCTGCTGGCTGCGCAGCCCCTATTGGATCAGGAGGATCCACTGCTGCCACTTCTTGAGGGAAAAATGGCCTTTTCCCTCAGCAATGCCTTTCTGGGGGTCTTTCCTGAGTGGTGTGGAAATGTTTCTTAACATAACCTGTCTCCGTGCTATGAGAGGGGAGAAGAGATGGGCAGGAGGGAGATGGGCTGGATGATGCTATGCAAGGAGGGCTGTGTGTGTGTGACAGGGAAGATGGAGGGTCAATCTTCCTACACTTTGAAAAGAGTCCTGGCTAGTGTGAGAGAGAAGAGAGGGAAGAGAGTGGGGGAGGGGGATTGCTTGGAAGGAGAATCTGGAATCTTAATCTCGGGAGTTCTTTCTCTTGAATAACTTTCACTTAATTTACACTTTTTACGCAGCAAGAGAGAAGAACTATTGGCTCAGTTGTGAGATTTCCCGCGCAAGCTTATCTTGCAAATTTTCATTCATTATCTGAATTAAATTTTGTTAAAAATTTTTGCTCATCTTGCGGAACACTTGTTAATTGTGGTACTCACAATCCAAGGTTCCACTATATTTAGTTCTGTAATCTACTTAGCTCTATTTGCATTCTAGCTTTCCATAAAAGATGGCCAGGAAGGTGTTAATTCAAGAACTCCATCAGCAAAAGAGTGTTAGAACTCCTTCTATAAATCTTTGTAGTCTTCGTAGTGCCATAATGTGAGGGAAGAAACAGAAAAAGTTGATGTTATGCAGAAAATCTTTTAAGACTTGGCCTTAATCAGTACTGAGTTCAGATAACTTAAATTTCCCATTTCCAACAGGGGAAGGAGAGGCACAAGATTGTTTGCACTGATCTCATCTTCAGAAAAACTTCTCTCCTCTTCTGAATTTTGTGCAACCAAAAAGTTTGATGTAAAACAGTGTCAAGTCAATGCACATGACATTATTGGGACAATGTGAATCCCTTCCCTTGCACACATTGCATCTCTCAAACTTTTAATTGGATACATGAGTAAGTCTCCAACTAATCTATTTCCTCCCTACTTGGGTAGAACTTGTGAGATCTAGTAGAAAAACTCCAAAGCCTAATGAACTAGCTTTTAAGCTATTGAAAGGAACTTTTCCATGCATTTAATGAATGTTAACTCTATCCACTGCCAGACTCAAACACCATTCTATTTCCAAGTGAACCTCTATGGAATATCTGTGAAAAGGTTTTCTGTGCATACAAGTGAATGGACTGACAGCTCCTGCATTTGAGGGGGAACTTTGTTCTCAAGGTTGGCAGAACGATTTGTGCACTGTACAAATGGCTTCCACCAGCTGCCAAAATAAGCCATTAACTGTGCAGAGAGTCCATGTGAAATCCCTTCTGTATTATAAAGGATTATTATAAAGCTCAGGATTTTTCAGTAGATGTTGGGAAAAGATGAAAAGCCTTATTTTCATCTAGAGGGAGCTGCAAGGGCATCAACCTAATAATTTGATTGCTTACAAACTATTGATAAAACTATTTTCTTTGCTTTTTTGAATGCATATGTCCCTTAGTCTTATTATTTAATTATTCAACCTAACATTGTAATAATTTAACATGTTATGTGTACAGAGCCAGTTGTAAAGTAGCACAGTTACTAGTTTTAGTCAAGAATGTCACCTGCTGGAAAGAGAGAACACAATGTCCTTGAAAGGAATTTTTATGGAACAAACTTTGCCAGTTTTTCCCGCTTAGGTTTCTTTTGAATTTAAGCCCTGTCAACAGAACACACACCTATATAGAAATATGTAGCAACAGCATTATGCTCAAGCTTCCAAATTATTACAAGAAAAGTATTTACACGGTCTATATTAAACAAAAATAAACTAACAAACTACTCAATCAAGAGATTCAAAATCATTATCCCTGGCTGAACCTCCCAGTTTTGAAGAATCGATGGACTGAAAGCCTCCCATGCCTTGAAAAGTTCAGAAAAATATTTTAAATGGAGGAAGTTCCTTGACAAAGTGTAGCCTCAGCTCAGACTGATGAAGATCCAATAGGATTTAACATGTCCATGCACAAATTCCCCAGAAGGTTCTCAATATGTTTTGCTTCTTCTAGTGGCAGTTATTAGGATAATAAAATGATGCATGCCTTCAGATAATATTTTTTTCTGACAGCTTCTCTGAAATTATAGCTCAGACAATTCAACTTAGTTTGGATTTCCCCAATAGCTTTTCCTATCAAGATAATTCCCATTATAGATACCTATGTCCATTGTCATTAACTGTTAGTGTCCCTCCTCTGCTTATTTGGCCAATGAACAGAGGATTCCCGTGCTGCTATAGTTAGCTGGACATTGACATTGCTAAATGCTGGCTTGCATATAAGTTCATAAGAAGCTGCTTTCACCTAGAAATATGATAATTTATTAAAATGTTTTTACAAAGCATCTAGGGAAAAAGTCATGAAAATAATGGCCTCACACAGTTTTTATACTTTTAATATAAAGTATAAACAGGTAAAGGTTTCCCTGCCAGTCATGACCGACTCTAGGGTGTGGTGCTCATTTCCATTTCCAAGCCAAAGAGCCAGCGTTTGTCCAAAGACGTTTCTGTGGTCATGTGGCCAGCATGACTAGACACCAAAAGTGTATGGACACTGTTACCTTTCCTGCCAAAGTAGGCAGTACCTATTTATCTACTTGCATTTTGCATGCTTTTAAACTTCTAGGTTGGCAGGAGGTGAGGCAAATACCATGAGCTCACCCTGTTGCATGGCAGCACCGGGTCTCAAACTCAGGCCACCAATCTTCCAGCCATCAAGCCGAGCATCTCATCTGCTCATGCCACCATGCCTCTCAATATAAAGTATATTGTACTTTAAAAAAGATCAGAGAATCTATTGGCATTAAAATGTCATTGCACTGATTGTTTCAATCTAATTTTCTTATTATTTAAGATAAAGAATATTTGGTGATACGTAAACTGAATGGATTTAAGAACGTGCAGTAAGTAAGACCAAATCATCAACTACCCTATAATGTTTGCAATGTTCTTTTTATCACTTAGCATGTTTGTATTTTATGAATAATACTTTCCCAGTAGGCACTTTCTATGCTGAAAAATTATAAAACTGCAGTTCGTGTCTCCTTGCCAACAACCTTCATTAACCTTCATGACTGCAAAAATAATTATAATTAAAAGAATATTACAACACCTCTTGTCTTAAGTGATAAATAGGTAGTTGGGGTTGAAAAGTAACTCTTTAAATGCTTTTGGTAGTTGAGAATCTGAACTTGATCCTTTGATAATTTAATGGAGGAAGTATCATTGCTGTATGTCTGGAGGTTAAGTCATGGCAACTGGACTTCTTTTCTTGTTGATTAGAAATGTTTCACTGCTTATCCAAGCAACTTCTCCAATCTGAAAAAAGTTTCTTAGGGGACCTCATATATATCTTCCAGGGTCCCCTAACCAACTTTTTCTCAGACTGAAGAAGCTATTTAGATAAGCAGCAAAACATTTCCAACCAACAAAAAAAGACGTTCAGTTGCCATGACTCAACCTCCAGACAATTCCATCTGGAGGAATCTTTATTGACATATAATTGCTATAGGATTTGTATATGCTAGACTTATACTGATTTACAAACAGTATTTTTCTTCAAAAGTATTCATTTAGATTATTAATTATAATACAATGTGTGCATATTAAATATTAATTTATCTGTTTGGAAAAGAGATATATTTTTAATTCACATATAGTGTGAATTTTTCACAATTTCTAGCAATTTTGTTCCCTGCTGATATATAAAGCAATGGGTGTGAAATCCTCATTTCAATGTGGAAAAAGGTAAGCGGACCAGAAATATTCATCCTTCTTAACTAGTAGAGGCAAGTGAGCAAATAAGATCTCCTCTTCTCCTCTAGAAGATAGAGCAACAAGAGAGGAAGATTCAAGTCTCTTCACCCACAAGGACTTGTTCTGTGAAAGTAAATATTTCATAGAAAACATTTCTATAAATGAATGAGATAAACATGGGAATAAAAAAGAGAGATGTTTCCAGCATTTTTCATTGAGAAACTAAATTAGTTGTAGATTGTTCGTAGAGACATTGCTCACATATAGGCCATACATATAGGACTGCCTAATAATACATATGTTGTTGTTTTACTGTTGCTATTATTATCTTTCTGGTCCTGTGAATTCTGTGGAGGAAAAGAAGTTCTGGGAATGGTATTTTAAAGGGCCTGTGAAATATCGTATACATTTTAACACTATTTCCGGAGAAAAATAATATTGCATCTGTTTATACACTTGTATAACTAATAATTGTATAATTAATTGTGTTAAACGCAAAGCATCTTTCTTTAATGGAGACTGCATTCTTATATTCACTTATCTAAGAATAAATCCAGTGCATTCCGGGCATATTGCATATCCATAGACACATTTGCTCTATTAATGACTCCAGACAGTTTTATTTCATAAGCTAATATTTTATTTTATTTTTATAACCTGCATGGCATCTAAAGTGTAATAAAGACGGCTTTATAAATTAATACCTTCACAGGCAAGTAAATTCTTGCCAAGTCAGAAAATCTGTACAAGTTTCTCAAATGAATCACATTTTGTACGACTGAAGGCCATTATTTCTGAATTATGTAACTGGAATTTTTGGATTAACTTCATATTTATTTTAGTTAAACCATGGGCAAAATTACTAAATGTGAATTAAGGGCATCCTTAATTCATCCATCACTTGTTTTTTTTAAATAATCCTTCAGATAAACTTCATATGCTTGGTCCTCAAATAAATAAGAAAAAAATATTTTTTTACAAAAATATTACAGAAGTAATTAGCTGATTTAATTGCCAAAGTGGGGAGAGAAAACAATTTATTTGCCTGAAATTCTTTATTATTATTTCATTGAAAATAAAAATACAGAATTTTAAAGCTCTTAAAGAGGCAATGACCTCATTAAGAGGCAATGACTGACCCCTCCCCACTTGGACAACCTACACAATGAATGTCTTGGACAGTCATAAATACTCTCCTGTTAGTTATTTATGCAACTTATCTCCTACATAGAACGGGACTTTTCCTGGCACGAGTGACTTTGAAATCCACTGATTTCCACCTTGCCTAGGTGAGCTTTAATATGATTCTGCCCATACAAGCCCTGATAGCCTTTGGCAATCTGACCAAAATTTTTCCTATTGGGCCTGGGATGGTTATATAGAAGAGGGTATAATCTACGTATTAATGATTTTTTTTCCGAGTCAGAAGCACTTACCAAGGCACTTCCATGGTTGAGAGGGTTAGCCAGTGACACCACTGTTGTCTGGGGGATGCCCGATGGGGGCTGCTTTACCTCACCCTGAACTGGTGGATGACCTACATGATCTATATTACCATGCTGTTATATAGATATTAAATAGATTATTTTTTTCTGCTTGCATACCTTTTCTATGTTGCATTCCAAGCTATTTTAAATTGTAAGCTTTTGGAGGAAGTCCACAGTGTAAAGTGATCTCTAGAAAAGCCTATGTAAGTGAATGGCACTGAAAAACTAAATAATAATCATAAGAGGAGACTTGTAACATAATTACTATGGTGATAATTATGAACAGTCATATCTATGCATTTCATAAGTTCATTATGGCCTATGCCTATTGACCTTGTATTCTGGGATGATGATTAACGGTGGCACTCTCAAATTAAATCGGAGCGTGTGGAATTAGCTTTTGTCTTAATAACCCTCCCTGCAGCGTTGTTTAAAGCTGGCTTTGCTAAGAGAATACCTGCTTGGAGAAGGCTGCTTAAAGGCCAAAGTATTCCCAATTGGCTGCTGTGGGAAGATAAGAAAGAAGAAACCCAAATTGCTTTACTGTAATAGAAAACCATTCAGGCTTGAAAGTAAAGGCAGCTTTTCTTTTCAGTTTGCCAGCTCAGACAGGGGTCAGTCAGGGTCTTTAAAGGGGAATTTAAAATACAGCTCTTTTTGTTCCTGATCTGTGTGCATGTGATACATTATCACTGCAGTAATAGAATATTATTATGACCTATAACTGTTTTCCAGGCTGATGATTATAACAATTGACTTTGTGAGAGATGTTTCAGGAACATTCCCTTTCAAGTGTACACTCTCTCTATAGTTCATACGGTAAATCTCCGATTATTAATATAGTTATGATCCACAATCATATTAACTTAAGTACATAGAGAAAAAACATTTGAGCTTAAGTGGAGACAGAAAAATCACCTCCTTTACATTTTTAGGTCGATCTCCAGATGAAATACAATGGGGTACACATTGAACGTGGATTAAGGAAAAAAAGAGTCATCTCATTGTTTTGAACTGGAAAAAATTATAATATGTTTGTGCAGCTTTGTTTCTGAAATCAAAACTGTTTTAGAATATATTGCTTTGAGTTTTCCATGGCACACATTATCATGTTCCATAGAACAGGATCTCTCAAATTGATAGGTGTAATTTTTACTCTTGGTCTACTCGGGTTAAAAATCTGTTTTCAAATTATATTGTGAAAAATGAGTTTGTTTCACTAAAATTAAATCAGAAAGGATGAAAAGGAGTTGCTCTGTTTCAGATAATATTGCTCATTCAAAGTGCACAGTGTCTCTAACCAATCTGTTGAACTCTATGGGAAACCTCAACTTATGACCACAACTGGGGCTAGAATTTCTGTCATAAGTCAGTGTGATCATAAAGCAAGTCATTGTGTGCCTGGACCCAATTTTACAACCACTTTATCATGGGTTGTTCAGCAAGTCTGGCTTTCCCAAATTGTGATCACATAACCACAAGATTCTGCAACCAACATAAATGTGAATTGGTTGCCAAGTGCCCAAATTGCAATCACATGACTAGGGCTGTGTGGTGTGCAATGATCATAACTTCAAGGATGGTTTGTAAGTCACTTTTTCTGAAGTCATTATTTTGAACTGTTCTAAAACAAACAGTCATAAGTTGAGGACTCATGGGGAAAACCAGAACTGAACCATGTGTGAAGAGGGGGATCATCCTTGAGTCATTACGCAAGACCAATCAAAGGAGGGGCAACCTCCAGGAGGACCGTTAGATTATATGCCAAGGTCAGGAGCTTTGGCACTCAGAGGATAAATTCTTGTAAACATTATGAAGCCATTAAAACAGTAAATTAGAATTACTTTGGTTTGACTCATTTCCTTTCTTCCTAACAGGATTACCTGTAATTCAAGACTGATCTAACACTGAGGTATCAATGACTTGAACAAATCATTATACTTTTATTCATTTCATATTTACTTCTATGGGCACCCTGATTTGTATGTAGCACAAAATTTTATTTTTCTCCTCATTCCCCATTCTCCAAACAGTTACCTTTATATTCAGTGGTCCACTATGAACGTCTGGCTGCAATAGTGGCTTTATAACTCAATGGGAATCATTTATAGGAACCATAAATATAACATGGCATATTACTCTGATGGTTCTGTACATTTATATACTATGATTTGTACAAATATACTGCCACAAAAAATGGGTTTCCTATTGTCATGTGAGCTCATTACTATCATACGATGTCTATTCAATACAACATTATCAGCTATCATCCATAGGATGTAAAAAAGAAAATAAAGTTTTAGATAGTTTAGAAGTTTTCTTCATGGTTTAAAGGAAAATTTATTTGGGGAAAACATTCAAAAGCTGGTATGCAGCAAAGAAATTACTTTCATGAAGAGACAATATATCAACATCTGTTCAGAATTAAAGTCTATCTCCATTGCTGCTCTAAGAAATAGGCAGATGAATTACTGAAGATCTTGAGAGTTGTCTGCATTTTCCCACAAAGTAGTTGCACTATTGAAGGATCCTTTTGATCTATTGTCTGATTTAAGAACGATCATCTCTGCCAGATTTTCACCAGTTTTTCCTTTTTCCTTTACTTTGGATTCTCAGCTACTTAGCACATTCACACATACTATGTGAATTAAACAAAATTAAGCAACTTGCTATCTTCTCCTAGCCTCCTTGAAATATATTTCAAAATAAGAATACCAAGAACTATATTCAAACTTAATCCTGGGAATAGTTATTCAGAAAGTAGTCCCAGTGATGGATCCTCTATGACATATGCATAGGAGTGCCATCTTTAAATTTATGTTCCCTAGTCATACACATTTGAGTAAGCCCATTAAACTCAGTGCAAGTCATTTCTAAGTAAACATGTACATATTTGGACTGTAGAAATATTCCTGAGTAATTGTACCCAACTTAGTCATCTATTTTAAAACCTGATTAAAAAGTGTCCTATAATACTTAGCAATTTATGACTTGGTTTGTTCAATCTTGAACTGCAAACTTGATATAGTGAAGTATGTACAACACATACGTATGCATTCCCAAACAAAATATCAAGTTTTTACTTGCTATGGAATAAATATTTCAGAAAAAGTTTAAAAGTGATGATGTTTAACCAGTCCATGTGATGTTGGTTTAAAGCCAGTCTTGCAATGTCATCTATCAGTGCATGAAAGCATTCTCTTTGTGCAATCAGGCTGAGCCACTGCAAACATTTAACTAGCTAGCTCACATCCTTATTGCTGACCACAGGCTAAAGGAAAAAAAGCCGTAGTATTTTCAGTCATCATGAACAAAATATGGAGCAATGAACAGCTGGCGCATCTATTTTGTGCATCTTAATTTGCTGCTATGATGCTACATGCATCATAATGATGACTCATTGGACTGTCTGTTGTGCTGTTTTTGGTCCAGATGGAATATTAATGCTTCAGATGGAAGGAAGCTTTGATGACACTCAGAGTCAAGTTTGAATACAGAACAACTCTGTATACATATAACATACCACTTGATCCACCAGAGAGGTTTAGAATATCCATCTTTTTAGCTTGCCTAGTAATTACTGGGCAAAGGGCCATATTTTATCGCAGGTTTAGCAACCTGTCCAAATATGAAAGCAGAAGATAAACAGAATCAGCTGTTGAAGCAGTAAAGACTTTTGCTGACTTGACTGTTTGGCAAACTTTCCTGTAGCTTAACTATGAACTATGTAGAAAAATCCTGGCAAGTGAGTATGTGTGTTTGGTGAGATAGCCATGAGCCAAATTTCACTTTCCATGAAGAGGAGGTTTAACTGCTGGAAACTCCTTGAAGTGATATGTGTTCCAATCAAAGGGCAACAAATAACGTCAGCTGGCTATCTTATGCTTTGCTGCATTCCCCTGTGGAAAATTCGCTGTCTAAATATTGCTGGTCATGGTTGCTTTGAGGAGTTTGGTTCAAAGAAAAGTTGATTAGAGTTATTTATAATGAGAGGAAGATAATCTTCCATCCTCCTAAATGTGCTACTTTGGTTTCATGTTTTCTATTAAAGGGAAAAGAATACGGCATTTAGCATTTATTATCTTAATGGGATTATGAATCCAAGAGTACTAAACATATAAGCTCTGTCCTTAGATAGTATTCTAAGTAGGTCTGAGTCGAAGGATTCTGCCAAAAATGTTATGGATTCAGATAGAAACTGCTGATCTCCACTGATTTTGTATTTCCTGGAATGCAAGCTTTTTTTTTCTTGGTATCAAACTGTGTTTAAAGTGCATTATTTTAAAAGACATCCAACTGTATTTAAAGCTCAGATTTTAAAATTCAGCCATGCATTAGATCTAGAAATTTTCATTCCAAAATAAAACATGTTTAGAATATGTTAAGGGAACTCTGCAGAGCAATATTTAAACACAACTTAAATTTAAATTTTCATCCGTGAGTTCCTTTTTTCCTTTTATATTAAAGATGACTGTGGACACATGATAGGATGCACTTGAGCCTACACTTATGTAACAGTGGCACTGATCAGAAATAGACCAATCTGCCCATCTAAATCTGTGATTTTAAACTTGTGTAAAGAGTTTCTGTGATATTAAAGGGAAAACAGATATGTCTAATGGCAACATGCTCAAGAAGTTAATCCTCCATCTGTGCAAGTATGGAACAAAATCTGGGGAAGTAGATCACATGTGAAAGCGATACATCTATCTTGTGTAGTTACTGAGCATTTTAATGCCCAACATGGTATAAATGAATGTCCTTTGCTAATCTGGGGAGATAATAATTAGGATGATCCTACAAATAGAGAAGGCAGCTCCCTGTGGATACATGCCAGTTTTTATTTCTATTTCTGGCTGCATAATGAGATAAAACAAGATCCCTGTTTGGGCTGAAATTATTTATTAATTCCTTTATCGCTTCCAGGAAAAGATGAATTTCTGTGGAGTAGGTAAAATTTAAGGTTAAATTCACAGATTAACTTTGTTCTTTTATTGTTATCTGACTAGGAAAATGTAAATTCACCTTCTGATTGTTTAAATCTATTCTCAATTCTAAAGTACAACCTTTTCTGTATAAAACAAAACTGCTTGATGAACAGCAGACTAATAAACGCTGTTATTAGTGATATTATTGAGAGCAGATAGTAGTTAAAAGTACCAGGCTAGAAACCGGAAAATGGTGAGCCCTTGTCACCCCTGAATCAAAAAGCCAGTTGGGTGGCCTTGAGCCAGTCACATTCATTCAGCCCTGGGAAAGAGACAGTGGCAAACCACTTTCAAAATCTTGCGAAGAAAACTGCAGGGATTTGTCCAGGAAGTAAGGCATGACTAACGTGAAGACACAAGCAACCATAAACACCATTAGCAGCATGGTTGTTATAACCCTTCCATAATCTCCTCTCACACACCCATCATTTCCCACTGTAGAAGTTTGTTCCTCCTCCAACTAGGGCTGGCTTACCTTTCTGTTTTGCTGAAAAAGGAAATATGATGAAGTGATGAATGAGGAGGACAGAGTTTACCTCCAATTCTTACCATTTCCCTACATCAACTACTTCTGATTCCTACCTCTCCTTAAAGAAAGTGGTCTGAGATTCTGATAGTTTACATATCCATGTATGAAGAAAATGCCCACTTCATCACAGAACTTGTTTATCAGCTATGATGTGCTTCTTCAGTTCATATCTCCATTCCCTGGCAATCATCTCAGGTGGAAGATGATAGAAATAAAAAGTTTCCCTTATGCTTCTCCTTATTTCTCCTAAGCCCCACAACAATTTCTTTCTCTTAGATGACAAAAACAGTGCGTGTCACTTGGCAGGTCTGTGCTCTGAGGAGTCGTTGAAAACACAAAGTAAATTGAATTCTGGAGAGAGAAAAGAAAGTGGTGAGATCTTGTCTTTTCTGCCTTAAGCACAAAAATGTCTTTGACTGGCTTCACCCATTTTCAGTGCAGATGTCCAGAAAATCAAGATTTCAGGGTGTTAGACAGTTTAAACAAGGCTAACTCATGAAGTGCCTACCTCGGGCCGCAGAACGAGGAAACAAATGCAACACGTAGTTAAATTTTGATTGCTATTTGGAAGAAAATATATTTCTAATATTTTCTGTCTCAAGAAACTAGCAGTAGATTATACGGTTAGTTTGTTTTAATATTTAAAATCAGTTTTTCATACCCAAATTTGCTTCTGTTCACGTATCAGAAAATCAGTTGTTTATATCTGCACGGATAGGACATCCTGGGTTCATGTTGTACGCTGCTTACATAATTTGAAAAGGATACACTTGAGGAATTGTATTGTGAACAAAGAGAACTAGTGTTCCAGTTTCCAGAAGCTTCCTGTCTGCTGTTAGATGGCTTAGAAGATATGTAAAGTATAACCAAAGAAGGAGAGCAAAATGCTTTAAACTACCGAGAGTACATTGACCAATTGGCCCATTTCTTCTATCACCAATAGCATGGTCTTTGACTAGGTGTCTTCTGAAGGCTACAGCAACATATAGGCAAATGGACCAAATCTTTAACAGTGTATTTTCTGTTAGGAGAATTTGTGCAAATCAGTGACTTCTTTTGATCTCTTTTGATAAGGCATAAGTATATTGTTTGCTTATGAGGGAATGAATGAAGAATTCATTCATTCTTCTGAATGACAGAAGAAATGAACTAATGTGTTTAGCTCAGACCCAGTTCTGACCTGCAACCAAAAGATACTCAACAATATTGCTCCCTATAACATGACTAGGATGAACTTTTGGTAAATACCAACTTCCTCACATTAGTAGCCATCTATGTTTAGGGAATTAAACCAGGAAACTTTGGAATTAATCCCAGTTAGTCTGAAGAACTAAGGTTGGTTTAATAGGTACCTCAAGAAAGTTCCAGAAAAAGCCACATTGTAATTCCACATAAAATATGAGTTCTCTGAACAAGTAAATATTTAATAAACTGGATTCTTTTGTTGCATAATTTTCTAAAGTTTATAGTAATCAACATGGAAAACCTTTCAGACTATCTAATGATAGATCTAACCTTGACTACATTAAGATCTCTGGGCCACAAAGTAAGCTGGATGCAAATTCTTCTTCAGAGTGAAGTCTTCAGAACGATGATCTACTGTTGCAAAATCAGAGATTTGCTATAATTTTGGAGGCTGGGTGGGCTGGAATTGCATGTATCACTTTAAAGAATTTATTTATTTATTAAATTTATATGCCGCCGAAATCCGAAGACTCTCGAAGAATAATATAGCGTCAACACATTGGGCTAGCCTTCTAAGGTACTGTATTTTTTCCAAGTTTGAAAATTTTGGGCTTTCTTTTTTTCCGCCTTTCATATGAAAAAAAACAGGATCAAGGGATGGCATCTAGTCAATTTGCCATCCATCGAAATATGCTTATTAGAAGAAATGTATTATTTATGGAAATTGTGGCTTGAGGTGAAAAACTTTAAATTGAGTTTGGTAAGTTTGCAATTTTAGGATATGCTCAACACAGGCTAAAAATGTGATGAATTATTCAGCACAGAAAACCTGCCAGTGGGGATAACCAGAAAGCTGATATGGCCCTTGAAATAGGCTTTCATGTTATTAAAAAAAATCTTTTTAAAAATTAAAGAGCAATGCTGAACTCCATTATTTCCATCCTTCTTCCCCCTTAAAATGGCAGCTGAGTGACAGGTTACTGTTAAGTTGTTTCATCTTGCAGCTTTCAGTGGACAACATAAAGCTGAACCCTTTTGGCCTTAACACCGAGAGGGCATAGAGAAAAGTTTCCACTTGTTCTGTAGGATAACTATGAAAGGGAGGGACTGCTTCAGCAGGGACCTATACCAGTTGCTTCTGCATTCATCTCCTAGATACGACTCCAAAGCAGTGGAGCAAGGATGCCTGTTCTCTTATCACCAGAAGGGTAGCACATTGTTTGCCAGTATCTCCTTAATGACACCTAGAGACCCCACTGTCAGTAGGATCAATATTTTAGCCCCTTCTCCATGTTCTGGATTTTAGGTGGATTATTGGGGAAAATCCTTTAAAAACTGTCATCTGGAGGGACCTGGAAGGCATGCCCTCCCTGAAGATGTTCCAGTCCTTTGGAACAGCCCAGAGGGCTCTCTACATTTTCAGTCTTCTGGAAAACAATGAAAACCTGATTCTTCCCCAAAAGGCACAAGGGTTGAGAAAGATCCAGTGTATGCAGAGGTGATGAAAGTTAAGGCACCACAGTGGCAAGTGGGATGCTCCTTCGTGATATGATTATTTTATGATATGATTAAGTGGTTTTGTTGGGAGTTGCCTAGGATTATTGTAAGTATGGTAGGGGGCCATAAAGGTTTTATAAATTAAATTAGGGTCATAAGCCTTGCAAACGCATACGTTTTGCCCCTTACATTTTCAACTCCTGCTCAGAAACCCAGTTCTGTCCATGTTGACTTGATCAAGTACAGCTCTTGATATGTTGGAAACAGTCTGGTGCAGCACTAGCTCAAATTGCACACTGGCGTCTTGGGATGCCCTTCCCTCCCTTCTTCCTTTTTCAAGCAGGAAGGCTATAGATTATAAGAACTTGACACATCAGAAGGTTTCTGCAAGCTGTAGCCCATTTCCACAAATGAATGTCCTGGAAAAGAGAACTTATTTCTACACAAATGGATCTTCTCAGGGAAGAAAGGTGCAAAAACATCTTAGGATCTACAGCTTTTTGCAAGTACTGAATACAGCTAATTAACCAAGCAGTGAATCAACAGATACACACAAACCCATACATGATGTTACTCATGAGTAATTCCATTGCTGCTTTTGGTGCACAAATACAAGAAAAATACAAAAAATGGACCAGAATATGAAGGAAGTTGCACCTTCTTCCACCCTCAAAGCAGTGGCTTTAAGCATAGTGGTAGAGTATGAACTCCCTTTGAACTGGGCAAGATAAAATAAGAATGCTAACGGTAAATTCTATTTTGGTCATTTGTTGTTGCAAGTATTAATTATGTTTTATTACTGGCTGATACTACAGTGTAAGTAAACCCATAGAAAAATAAGCATTACACCTAAAATCAAGTATTAAAGGAAGAAAACCATACATACATATTTTAAAAGATGGGCTATTTGTCTGCTTTAATAAATGACATTTTCAAATCACATGGATGAAACAATAGTTTTCAGGCTGCTAAACATAAGAAATAGTTAATAAGAAATATCCTGTGTGAGAGAAATCTGCAACGATGCTTTGAAACAGACCTCCGTTCTAACAGGGAATCCTGGGAGTTGTAGTCCCAAAATATTTAAACAGTAGCAAGCTGATAAAGGGTGGCTCAAAAAACTCAAGACAAAAGGAATCAGACAGACTTTTCTATATATCATGATTTCAACTGACTAATTTTTGTTCTGCAGCACTGGTAAGGATGTACCAGGGATTTTTTTTTTTGTATGATTTTGAAAATGTGGATTAATGTAGATATCCATATAAAGAAAAAGAGAAAAAGGCAAAGATAAATTAACTGCAGCTTAGCTATCTTATCATTTTTTTAAAAAAAATCAGTTTAGAATTAGATGAACGCTGGGGGAAATCTGCAAAACAGGATTTGTATTATTCTCTGAAGTATTAATTTTGATACTTTCTTTTTGTGTTTTATAAACAGTCTTTAAAAAGGCTGACTTTCAGCACAGAATCATACATTTGCCAATCCATTCTCAAGTGTAAATTCTTCTGCTTTCTCTCCCAATGATAGATTAGAATTAGGTTTTTTTTTTAAAAAAATGCCAGCACAGTTTGATTTTTTGCTCAGGGTCCTAACAAGAACCTGCAGTATCATTATGCATCAGGGTAGTGGAAAAGAAGAATAGATTGAGTTTGATTGTAACAATTGAAATTACCAAGCAAGCTGACTGTTAGTGACTTACACCCAATTTTACATCTTTTCTTGTCATGGTAGTTAAGTGCATTGCTGTAATGGTTAAATGAATCACGTGGTTATTAAGCAAATCTGGCTTCCTCCATTGACTGTGCTTGTCAATGGAGAAACTAATTAGGAAGGTTGCAGATGGTGACCCTAGGACATTGCAATCATCTTCATAAATACATGCCGGTTGCCAAATTCCCAAACATGTGATCGTGGGAAT